>PISX010010321.1:0-70959 GCA_004024625.1 Mellivora capensis
TTTCTTTTAAATAAATACATCTTCAAATAAATGGTAAAAATGGACAATTGAGTGATACTCACTGTATGCTAATCACTCTCCTAAGTGCTCTACATGGGTTGACACATTGCATCCCATGAGATAAGTACTAAATTACTGGCTGGGATACATGGTTATATCATGTTCCCAAGATCACACAAACCCAGGTTCTGGAATTCAAATGAGGTTTCAGAATGCAAATCAATTTCCAAAAATCCATGCTCTAAACTATCTCAGTTTATTTCTCTGCATTGTGGAGCTGGCAAGTAAGAGATGGTCAGGAGGAATTCTGGGGATGGAGTTCATAAGCCTGCAGTAAATTTTATGTTGTTTTAGAGCATGTGTGAGGCTGCATTTGAAAGACCAGAGAGGGTTGGACAGGCCACACACTACTACCCCTAGTACAAAACAAGAGTTGGATGGAACTACAGAAAGATTGGTGGACAGGAGATCCTCACTATGGCATCAACTTTCTTTGCATGTGAAGTGTGTCATATACATAAAATAATGTACATAACATATATGAGGTAGGTGTGACAATCAAACAGGAACACACTATCCCTCTTGGAAATGGATCATTTTTAAGATCATAGAAACAGCTTCCCAATTCCATTCCATTCAAGTTTCCCTCTAAAAAATCCCATTTTCTCCATTTTAATTAATATTACTTACTTTTCTTTATAATTTTATGATATAATGCATGCAAGCTCCATGGTATGTTATTTAGTTTTGTCATCTATAGGAGTGGAACAATACTACTTTGGTACCTTACTATTTTTTTGTCAGCATCAAAACTCTGAAGTTCATACATCTTGCTAAATCTAGTTGTGATTCATTTGATTCCATTGCTCTATCATAGTCCATTGAATGAGATGGACTTTATTTATTTATTCTTCCTGTTATGGCCATTAGGTTTGCTTCAAGTGTCAGTTTGCTGAGGGCAATGCTACTGTAAACATTTTTATGTGTTTCGGATGATGGAGCACTAATGAAAAAATTTCTTTAGGAAATATTTTTATAATTTCTTGCTCATAAATTGTGAACACACTTAACTTTAAGAGGTAACGTTGAGTTATTTTTCAAAGTGGTTGCACCAGTTTACATGTCCACCAGCAGCATCTGAGAGGTGGCAAGGCTCTTCATCCTCGCCAACCCTTCATGTTGCTGGACCGGTGGATGTGAAAGAGTATCTCAATGTGGTTTTAACTTGCATTCCCCTGAGAACATTTGAAATTTTTTCAGGTTTTAATATTATTGCCTTAGATTCTTCCTAAAGACTATGGGTAAACACCAAACAGACTCTTTTTTTTTTTTTTAAGATTTTATTTTATTTATTTGACAGACAGAGATCACAAGTAGGCAGAGAGGCAGGCAGAGAGAGGGGGAAGCAGACTCCCTGCTGAGCAGAGAGCCTGATGTGGGACTCGATCCCAGGACCCCGAGATCATGACCTGAGCCACCCAGGCACCCCCCAAAGAGACTCTTAACATAGAACCTCTCCATTGGGTCTTACTTGTCTCTCTCCTGCTGGCCTGGTTGGTGAGTATGCACCAATCCACGCATAGAAATGTCCTCTCAGGATTCGGGTGGACAAATTTACATCTTTACATCCATCAGCGTTCCATTCATTCTTCTGGATTTTAGAGGCAGGCTTATTCATATGGCCTTCCCATGCAAACTGGCTGTGGGTCCTTAGGCAAAATTATTCCACTTCTTGGAACTAGTTGCTTTGACAATAAGATGAGCCCAATAGCACCTTCCTATGAAGTATATTGCCTTTTTCCTTGTTTTGTGGGGTCTCGATGGCTGAAAACTACTTTCCAGGACCCTCTGGTTCAGATTATGCCACCACAAGGCATTCATGCAAACTTGGGGCAGAGAGGAAGAGAAGCATTTTGCCCTCTGCCTTGGTGGTAACCAGGCAAATGTAAAAACAGGCATGACGGTTTGCAGTGACTTCCACATGAGCTTCAGTGTGATGTGCAGGTGAGGTCACTGGCAGGGGCTTCCCATGATCTAAGTATTTTCTGATTTCTTCAAATCCAGAGAGATTCTTACAGGCGTGGCTCTCCTGCCCTAAGTTTAATGATCTCTGTATTAACTCTCTCTCTGCTGACGTACCTAGAATGGTTTCTATGCTCCTGAGTGAACTCTGACAGATGAGACTCTACCTTACGCTGCCTAACTACTTCAGGCTATGTGAAGATTAAGTGAGATGATTCATCTGGAGCATCTAGAATGAGCTGGGCACATAGCGGGTTCTTTAAAGAAGAGGATCACCTCCCATGTTGGAATACGGAAATGGATGGAGATAGGTGAAGGACCTCACTTCATGTACTAGGTTAGGAGGCTGTGGATAAAACTTTATATAAAACTGTCTCCATGACACCTGGGCCAGGGCTCTAATGCAGCTGCTGCAACACTGTGGGATCTGTGGTGGGACTCCCACATGCCTGCAAGCCAGCTTTGTGTGCCGCTGGCCAGGCTGAGTCTCCACCAGGTATGCTGGAATGCCAGCATCCCTCCTCAGCTGTGATGATGACATTCTTTATGGAGCTTATCAAAACATCCCCACCCAGAGTTATCCTGAGATCAAGCCCCTGCTAATAATTGCCAGGAAATTTTCCAAACAATTTTCCAAGTTGAGTCAGGGTATAGAAATCACCTCCCTCCTCACTGTGGACGCTTCATCTGGAAGGTAACCAGTGCAGCTCTGACCGTCTGTTGGTTTCTCCACTGGCTTCAAATAGTCTTCAATAAACCACACTGTGACTGGCTAAAAATCAGACATGCTGCCAGGCTTGAGCTCATTTCTAAAGCTCCTTTGCTACTCTGTGTTGGCATTTTCAGAGTCCTCCAAGGACAACAGAAAAGCTAGGCTGCAAGTCAAATTCTGCCTGACTTCAGGGTTCTTAATTTTTGTACCTATAGGAAGAAATGCTCCACTCAGAGGTGTCCTCTCCTTTCCCTTCCTCAGCACTATCTAAACAGATTTTGCTCTGTCCCATTCTCCCCAGGCAAAGATATGTGAATTAAGCAAAGCATACCTTTGTTGGTCTCCTATCTCTCCTCCTTTGGGAGTCCCCTTCTTTTACACTTCAGAGACTCAGTGTTCTTGAGTGAATTTATATCACTGTATCCCCTTTCCCAGGGACATCTGCATGTTAAGGCCTAGTGCCTCCTGGTGTGGAAAGCTCTACCTTCTGTGTAATTGGCATTGTGGCCAGCAGTGGGTATAGGAGTGAACCAACTTTCCTGTTCTCAGGAAGCCTGGCAGAAAAGACATTCCCTTGTGGTGCCAGTTTGGTGTGAGAACTCGGGCTTGGGGAGGGGTGGGGGGTTGCAGGGAATGGTCTTGATGGGTGATTTAGGCAAAGCAGGGAGGCAGGCAGTCTACACTGAAGGTGAACAGCAGGCTTTCTGGTGAGATATTTGTGAGACTTTCCTGATTGCTGGGCATGTTGGCAGCAAATGTAGGGTGGCTCTGTCTGAGTCCAGGTGCGAGATGGCCTTGGCCTGCAGGAGCTGGGGGCTGGGCTCTATGGAACCACTTGGAGCGCGTTGGGGACAGGGTCTAATTCAAGGAGACTACAAGAAGTGGAGCTGGGTTGGGTAGCCATTTGTGGCTAATCTCTTTGCTCTAGAACAAAGCAGGTTCCTTTTAGAACACACACCATACTGACAGAGGGCACCGGTGGCCAGAGGCCTGTTGGTTTGTCTATCTGCTTGTTTGCAGTTACAGAAGAGCATATTACCAGAGCCAGCTAGTGGGCTCCCCCAGCGGCTCCCAGATCTCAGGCCAGGCAGCTCCACAGCCTCTAAACAGCTCTAAGACATACCAGAGACGTGTTGCCGAACATCTGTTTTGTCCCAGTGTTGCCTTGGATGTGTGACAGAATTCCTGCTGCAGGCCTCCTGGGGACACAAAGTGTGAACAATCACAGCAGAGAGGAGGGAGCCATGATTTCTTCTGGGACTGGCTAGGAAACAGGGCCCAGGGAATCTAGCAGGACAGAGATGTCAGGGCTTGGAGACCTGGTTTGAGGCCATTAGAATTGGGGAAGTAGTTTGGGTCCCCTACTAGTATACCCTGAATGGGATTTGGGCAAGGAGTTTGCTTGGGCAATGACCACGGTCAGCCGAGGAAGGGAATGGGGACGTCAGACAGGCCCAAGTGGAAAAGCCAGTAAGGATACATCAATTAGCAGGTCTCTGCCATGGGTGACTGGAGCCCAATCCTGAAGAGAGGCTGTACAGAGCACACCCAGATTTTGTCTTGCGGTGAGTGAGGAAGCTGGGGTGTTTGTCTACCAGCTCCGACATAGTCAATGTTGAGGGCACTCTTAGGGCATTATCTCTCTGGCACCTCTGACACGTCCTGAGCCTGGACTGAGCACACTCCCCTGACCAGAGGATGGCCTACAGGGGAGCTGCTGCAGATGACCAAAGAGAGCTGAGAGGACATGGGGGGCAGTGGGGGCTGGCACCTTCTACTATGGCAGCTGGCAGAAAAAATAGTGTGGGTCATGATGCTCCTGGCTCAGGGGTGTTGGCCATGAAATGCTGTATACTCCAGGCCTCATTCCACGTTTCCTCTCTTGCTTACTGTCTTCAAAGGCGGGTGAAAGGGTCAGATTACCTAGAGCATCCTCCCTCTCATCTCGCTGATGACATCTATGCTAGAATAAAGTCTGGTTTGTGTTAACTGGGGGGTATGTGTGTGTAAATGTATGTGCTTATAGGCATATAAATGCACAGGCGTACATGTGTTGGTACATCCTGTGTATTTACACATGTATCAGTTATGTATTTCTCAGTAAAAAAAGCACTAACCAAGAAGAAAGAGGGTTTCGTCCTGCGCCAGGGCCCTGCTATTTCACTCGGTAACACTGGGCCCAGTTTACTTCAGTTCGGTACAAGTCAAGAGCAAATGATGTCTGCCGTATCGTCTGTATTTTGTCTCTAGAATCGGTGTTTATTGCTTAGTGTTTTGAGAATACCTCTTCGATGGGGTATTTACAAGGGAAACTGTTAGGTTTTCTTTCTTCCTGTTTTCAAGAGACATCTCATTTCCTGGCAAAATACCTGCAACTTTTCTTACTACATTTTGAGGCAGCGATTAAGGGTGGTCTGTTTTTTTATACCAGGAGAATATTAGAATTGTATGAAAAGGAATGGAATGCATTTGGCCTCACCTTTCGAATCTCTTTGCGGTTTTCCTCATTTGTAAAACGGGGATGATGTTGTCAATCTGTAATGAGATCATGGGTCTGAGAAGGCTTCTAGACTCTTGAGGTTAGGCTGGCTTCAAGGAGAGACTCAGGGGCCCCCTGATTCTAGGAACATGCCAGAACTCTGTCCAGCGGGTGTGCTGGAGCGGAGAGTTAAGGCACTCAGCAGCCTTACTCCAAGAGACACAGAGCCCAAGGACACCCCAGTGCAAAGAAAAAGCACTTTGGAAGCAATCCAAATCAGCCTATTGTGTGACCAAATTCTGTTCTAGAAAGAAGAGGAAAGAAGTAGGTCTGACAGAGGGGGGAAGGTGCTGGCGATGTTTGGAAGGCCCACCGCCAGTTGCCATTCTCATGGCCCTACAAATAGCATTCACCTTCATCTGCATGCTGTTTCCTATGATAGACATTATTCCTCTCATTCTAGAAAAACTGTAGCTTCAAGAACAACTTGCCTAATAGTGGTGGAGTAAGGATTTGAGGCCTGGTGTATCTGATGCTCAAACCCCCCACTTCTTCTGTGTGGTGCTGCGACAGTGGTCATTGGTATGGTGCTGCCTTTTGTTATGAAAGCAGAAAACTTAGGAGGCCTTGTTTATTGCCTGAGGGTCACAACACCTGGCTCACGTATCTGGCAACACCCCGGGATACAGATTTTCTCCAGATGCCTGGCGTCAGCTCAAGCACAGTATTATCCTACCCCTGAAATCTTCTTCCTAACCTCAGGATTAGGTCCCACTCACTCTAGTCTCTCCTCCATGCCTCCCGCATGAATACTCTTCCCTGGACATGCCACATTTGGTACAGTCTGTAAACTTGCCATGTTGTTTCATGTATCTGTGCATCTGCCTGAAAATGCCCCCTTTTAATTTTTTTCATTATCTTATTTTTACTTCCTTTCTAAGACCCATATCAACTGTCTCTTTTCCATGAAACTTTCCTAGACCTGCTGAAACAGGATTTACAACTCCCTTCTTTGTGCCACTGCCAAGCCTTTGCCATAAACCAAACATGTACTTGACTCATTGTAGTGCTGTTATTTTTCCATCTGTGGTGGAGACTGTTAACATTCAGCAAATATCCGGGTGTGCCTCTGGATTTCAGTTAGACTGGAGCCACGTGGCTGGGTTCTGCCCAGTGTGTGCCACTTCTGGGCCTGCACTTGAAATCATCCCACATGACCCTCCCTCCATTTTTCTGACCCTGAAATTCATCGTAACTACAGATTTTGTAACTGCAGCATAAAGGAAGGCCGCCTGTCCCACACCTGGATGTTGTGTGAGCACAAGATAAACTTGCATTAAATTCTGAAGTGTTGGGTCTGTTGGGAAGTGGACATTAATTACTTTGATTAATATAGCATCTGCTATTCCTGCTACTTATGAGTTCTTTGCAGATAAGGACCATGACATTCTTGCCACCTAGTGTGGTGGCTGAGGTGAGGGCATCTCATGGAAGGGCAGCTGCTCTACAGCTACGGCCTGCAAGGAGCATGGCGCATTTTCATCTTCACTGACAATGGCATGAAAAGGTCCTTATGTGCCTGGGGCTTTATCACCTAGGTAGGCCCCAAAGTGAGCCACTCAGGCATTGTCTGACAGTTTTATCTGGTGTTTCTGCCTTAGTTTTTCTATTCCCTTCTTTGAAGGCTTTCTGCTGTAGCAAGACATTGGCAGAGCACTTGGCTCTTGTGTTCAAAGTTAAAATGTAATTATTCCTGCTTCATGTTCCTTCGCTAACTCCATCACTCTGGTTTTGTGGAGGAAAAAGGGGGCAGGTGGGCCTGTCTTCCCACTGAGGAACACTGTCTGACCGTAACCGTGGATGCTAGGCATATAGCACAGTGTTTGTCATCATTTTACAGATAGAATGAATGAATTCATGGATGTGTGGTTGAGTGTGCTCATGGATTCCAAGTATCATAGTTGACTTGGACTATATTTCATTTTGTATAAACACTGAGAGTTTCTCTAAAAATTTTAATTTCCTAGGGCAATGGCCAAAAGATAAGGATTGGAGAGAGAACTAACAGTCATGTCAACTATGTGTCAATTGTTTTATAATTTGATTTCATCCCAGAGCAATCTTGGGGAGCTGTGAGTCCATTTGTCTGATGAAATAAAGAGATTCAGATAGGCTTGTTAAGTATATGCAAAATCCCAAAGTTGGCACAAATCACAAACTGTCTAGCTGCTATGTCCCTATTCCTTCTTCTCTACCACGGCCTGTGATCTCACTTCTCAGCCTCATTGAGCCCCATTTAACAGCATGTCATCTCAGGGCATAGCCTTGGCCTCTCATTTCCTGCTGACAAGGATGGGCATGTGTTATTTTCCTTCTCTGATCTTCATGTCCTCACTCATAGAAGGCTGCTCCTATGACTGAAGGGAAAGACCTGGACCACAGAGAAAACATTTTGTCTTTCTCCTTCCCTCTCCCTCCTCTCTCACTATAGCAGGGTCTGGTCACCTTAGGAATCTTCTACTGCTCTTCTGGATGGAAGGTGAGAAATGGGGGCTGCTATATATTTTTCATTCCACTAGAATTGAAAAGAGTTATCTCAAGTTAACTGAAGCTCCACAGTGACTGGTTATCCAGGAGGTACTGGCTCCCTCCCACAACAGAGTCCTTACCTCTTGTCCTTGGAAAAAGAAAGTCTAAGTCTCTGGAATTTTATCTTGGAAGAACAGTTTAGGCTTCTTTAAGGTGCTGACACATTGCTGTGAAGAGTCATGGTGGTCCTGAAGCCTGAACAGAATCCATGTGAAGAAAAAAGGAGATGGTAAGAACCTCTCCACAGTGGGAGTGGGATTTTACTTCCATACAGCTCCTCTCTGGCTTTCTGTCCACCAGATTCATGATCTTCCTATAGTCAAGATTTCTACTTGGCATGGTAGTGAAATAAAATAATAGGTTTTAGAGTCTAGATGACTTGAATTCCCAATCCCAGCTCAGTCACTCCTTAGTTTCCTATTTGTATGTCTGATAAGTCACTTCACTTCTTTGGTCCCCGTTGCCTTACATGTATGCAACCAGTACTTTGAATAATCATGACACTTGGGATGTGATAGAAACATGTCCCACTCCTTCTTTTTTGTCTTTGTCTTCATCTTCATTTTCTTTAGTCTCCCATTGTCCTTTAAACTTTATTTCTTGGAGAAAACTTTTCCTCTACCCCTTGATTAAAGCTCAGGAATCCCCATGACTTTTCTGTTTATTCTTAGGAAACCTATAGCTGCTTTAAGTACTTTAAAGAACGAAAACAAAAGAAAAACTACAATTGTGCTATGGTGAGTGCTGTGAATCGTGTAAGACTGATGAATCACAGACCTGCACCCCTGAAATAAATAATACATTATATGTTAATAAAAAGGGAGAAAGAAAAACTACAATTGTAATTCTGTGGAAGAAAATATGCAGCCCTAGGCATTAATTGATACTTCAGTCTTCATGCAGATGTGAGATTTCTCCCATCTAGCTAAGACCTGTATTTGCTGGCCACGTGCTTTTTGTGGAAGAGGATGTGATGGCTTGATTCATCATTCCTGTATCGGCATTTACCCTTTCCCTAGCTTACACACATGTTTCTCCCTTGCCTGGGTTCAAGTTGGTAGACAGTCTAGGGGAAAAGAGGTTAAAGTTCTTATATAACTGACGAGGAGGGCTGTCCTTTCTGGCTCCTTGCTCTCTGATACTTGCCAGAGTTTCGAGCCCACTTTCTCTCTCAAGGTCATGTTGATGAGCTATTTGGATGTTCTTTTTGCTTGGATTCCTCTTTTTGCAAATTTTTTGACCTCCAAAAGATGATTTTTAGCTACCTGGCACTCATTTTCATTGATCACCTGCTGGGGTCCACTTACCCTTCTGGTTTTTGGACAGTATCTCTGGTAGGCAGAATCCTAGGATGACCCTCAATGACCTTCACTCTTCATAATTCCTTCCTCTTGAATGTGGGTGAGAATATGATGGGTATGACGTCTGTGATTATTACACGACACGGCAAAAGATATTTGCATATGTAGTTGATGTTACTTAATCAGTTGACTTTTTTCTTAAGTACTGATTACTTAAAAAATCAGTCGACTCCGAGTTAATCAAAATGGAAATTATTTATGTTGGCCTAACTTAATCACACATATCCTTTAAATCTGGGTCAAGAGGTCAGAGACAGAGGAAGCCACAGACAACAAGTTAGAGGAGAGGGGTTCTCTACTGCTGGCTTTTGAGATGGGTGAGGCCACGTGGTAAAGAATGTCGGGAGCCTCTAGTGGCTGGGAGTGGCCCCAGCTGACAGCAGCAGGAAATGGGGCCTGAGTCCTAAGCGGCAAGAAACCAAATTTGGCCAGCAACCTGAATGGGGCTGGAAGCAAATTGTTCCCCAGAGTCTCTGGAAATGAATGCAGCCCTCAATAGAGAACCCAGACACTTCATGCCTGAACTTTTGACCCACTGAATTGTGAGCTAATACATGGGTGATGTTTCAAGCCACTGAGTTGGTTATAACTTCTTACACAGCTTTCGAAAACTAGTACACGTCCTAAGAGGAGCTCTGCTGGCTTTTTTATGCAGGCCATATACCTTGGGCCTATGGAAAACACGCATATCTTTCCACTGACAAAATCTGGGAATTCACACCTATACCAAGGCACTCAACTTTAAAGGACACAAAATCAGCTTGCTAGATCATGCTTCCTGCACTCCATAATTTGAGGGATGAGGGTCACATTTCAGTCCACTGAGTTTCACAAACCCCAGTAGATACATATTAGACTGAGTGGTCCAGACAAAGCCATTTCTCATCAGTGAACTTGAGTGCATGCTTGAGTGATGGAGGCAAATCAGTCTGTCAGTTTATTTTCTCAGGCCCTTTCAGGGACTTCCCCAAGAGGTCCCTGATTTTCCCAGGGGTTAGAAAGGGCTAATGTTGCTAGCTCTATCAGGGTGTAGACATGGGGGGGTGGTGTGAGGTCTTGACTTTTCCCCAGTCTAAGTGTCTTTAGTAAATTCAGAAGTTTTCTCACAAACAGTCTGATCTTCTTTCTGTCTTCCCTTCCTGCCTGGGGAACAATGACCCCCAAGGGGCTTGGAAGTTGGCTGACAGTGAGGCATGCCCTGGTTAAATTGATGCTGATTCCCTGGTTGTTCTCAAATAATGCTCTTGGCAATCTAGAGACGTTTCCTGGGGGTATTTAGAACATAGCTTTTCTGAAGTAATGGTTCTCAAACTCTGACCTGCATCAGAATCACAGGAAGGCTTATTGAAACAGAGATACTGGACTCCACTCCCAGAGGTTCTGATTCAGTGGGTCTGGGACAGAGCCTGATAATTTATATTTCTAAGTTCCCAAGCTGCTGATGCTGCTAGTCTGGAGACCACATTTTGAATATCATTGCTCTGAAGACATATTTCTCATGAAATCCTCTTTTCTTTCCAGATATTCACCTCTTTTCACATCTGTGATTTTCTACCAGAGCCAAGCAATGTGGAAATGGTTCTCAAACATTCCTTCAAAAAAATCTAGCATTTTTTTCTGATATCTAACTTTGGCAGGCACACCTGTTGTATCTTGGTGACTCATTCAAAATTTAATTTTAACATCTTGTTTTATGTTAAAAAGCAGAAAACATTTCTGTTCAGGGATGTTGTGATCACTAAATAACTTGCTATATGCAGAATAGAAAAAAAAATGCATGTGGGTGTTCTTCACTGTGCTCCCTGGCCCCACCACTTGCTGAGAATTTAAAAACTCAGGGATCTGAGAATTTAAAAACCACTTGAGACACCAATTAAGAGAAGTTTTTGAAAGAGTTAGTCCTGGGGAGGTTTTATGATTGACTCCTTCAAGAAGGTGTTGAGGGGACATCAGGAGATATTTCAGTGAGGTCTCCATGGCACTCAGCCTGTGAAATAACCAACCTGATTCTGAGAAATGACTGCAAAGTTCTAAAAGTTCTTTTGGATTATGTATCATTCACTCCAAAAAGGTCTCCCAAGAGGCACTCTCAAAGGGTCCTAGTTAATGCCTGCGCTGCCCTTCTTTAAGCTCATACGTAGGATTTTTACATGGCAGATGAAAATCAAACACTTAGCTGAGACCCCAGAAGCCATGACATGGTTTCAAGGCAGTCAGCCATCTGCAAAATGTCTAGAAAGGCAAGTGTGTGCCATCTTCTTTCTTTCTGGCTTCTAATTTATTGGCAGAGAAATGTTAAGTGGATTTTTTTAGAGAGTCACCATATTGCAGAAACAGATTGAAGCAAGATGGATTTGAGAGAATAAAGTTTGCTCTAGGATAGAATCAGGTCCTGAAAGGGAAGGCATATGGCTGATGCTACAGCCCATACAGCCTCCCTGAGTAAAGTGAAAGCTTCTTAATTATGAAGAGCCACAATACTGGCAATATTTATTGAACAATTACTTTGTGCTTGCTTTTTATGAGTTGCTTTACTCAGTTTTTAACAAAACTATGATTTAATTACTGTAATTATTTCATTTTTTCCAAGTGAGGAGCTGTAGGTAACCTTCCTAAGGTTGCACGGGTATTAAGTGGTAGGTCAGAATTTGAAATCATGGTTAGTCAGACTCCAAGTTATGAGACCAGGCATTACTGTTCAGAAAAATTCACTAACCCTGTGTTATGGGTTTAATTGTGTCCACCCCCAAATCCATATATTGAATCCCTAACCTCCAATGTGATGTATTTGAAACAGAGCCTTTAAAAGAGGCAATTAAGTCAAATGAGGTCATAAGGATGGGGCCCTAATCCAATAGAACTGGTATCCCTGGAAGAAGAGGAAGAGACACAAGGGGTGTGCATACTCAAAGGAAAGGTCATGTGAGAACACAGTGAGAGGGTGGCCATCTACCCGCCAAGGAGAGAGGCCTCAGGAGAAACCAAACAAGCCAACACCTTGATCTTGGACTTGTAGCCTCCAGAACTGTGAGAAAAAATAAATTTCTGCTGTTGAAGCTACTCAGTCTGTGGTGTTTTGTTATGGTAGCCCTTGTGGACCAATACACCCTACCACCTTTAAGGGTAGAGTGTACTTTAGCATCCTTGATTTTGGGTTTCTTCATATGATTTACTTTGGTCAATGGAATGTTAGCAGACCTGATGTGAGTAGAGGCTTAAACAACAGATGGGTGTTTGGGCTTGCCGCCTTTTGCCAGTGCTAGTGCTATGAAAAGGACATCTTCCATCTAGCTGGCCCAAGAAGAATGAGAGACAGTGGAGTAGGGCCTTGCAACTTAAAGCAAAGCCACCAGGCTGAACTTGCTCTAAGTTGGGCAATACCAACCTGCCGTAGTTTGAGCCAAGCCACCCTAACTCACCTCTATACTCATAACAGTACATAATAACTGTTTTAAGCCTTTGTGGTTTTTTAAGGCAGTCCCACTGTAGTAATAGCTAGTTGATACATTAATCAAAGGTCAGAATAGGGAACTTTACATAATTTCTGCGCAACACTTTCTCTGGTCACTTATTAGGGGTAGACATAGAAGGATATTTGGAGAAAAGGTAGACAAATGGTTGCTCTAACAGTTTTCTCAACTTTCAAATTAAAAAGGATAAACCACATTCCTTTAAGAATATGTATAAGGTGGAATTGAACCAGTATTTTCTTCCAGAACAATATTTAAATGGAAAGAAAGAAAGAGACACACATACATAGAGACAGATAAAGGGAGAATGGGCTTTTTGGACTGAGTTATGCTGAGCTTAAATGTCCCGAGTTTGTCATTAGCTATGGGTGATCTAGCACAAGTTCTACAACCTCATTGAACTTCAGCTTTTCCATCTGTAAAATGGGAATGCCAAGGATAATATTATCCTTCCCACCCACATACAATTATTCATGCCCTGCCCAGGGTTCTGCCTGCATAATTGGAAAAGTCTGACTCAGAGCAGGTACTCTTTATTATGCCTCTTTATAGTTAAGGACTCTTAAAGGGACAAGGTATGATAGGGAAGATTTGAGGGATTATTTTTGCTACCTGGGACATGGAGATATTTAGCTCAGAGGAGCCAGCAGGACATGATGAGGCTGCTTTCCTTTCTAGCTTGGGTTGATTTTGAAGTTTGAAATCCTAAGTTTGTGGCCCGCCCAGTGGAGAAAGATGTGGGTTCTCAAATCATCAGAGCTGAAAGAGCCCGAGGTATTATAGAATGTAGTTTTCTAAGCCTTGAATAATGTATACTTTGACAAGCTGGAGTCCTGATTAGTAGTTCAAATTCCAAGCTCCAGAATTTCCTTGTCCTGTGATCTGGAAGAGTTACTTAGCCCATCTGAGTCTTTGTTTCATTATCCATAAAAAAAGAGTAATAGTAGTGTGTGTCCTTTTCAGTGTAAAGTTGTCTATTATGAAAATCACATTAAACAAAGGAAAGCTAAAGCTTATAGCACAGCATTAAGCCACAGATAAAAGCTCACAAATATGATCTTGAGATATTTAATTTATTGACCCCAGTCCCTTTCTTTTGCAGATAAGTAAACTGAGGCTCCCTGAGGTGAACTGACCATTTCCAAAGTCACAAAGCTATAAAGTGCCAAAGTAGGACTAGATAGGGGAAAATTTTGCAAGTGACAAATATCTAAAGAGGAGGCATCCCCACCTGTTGAAATTTTAAGATGTAGACATAGTTTGGAGACCTAGGAGAGGGGGTTGAAATGATAAATTCTCATTAAAAATGATCAAGCATGTAACCTATTATTTTACAAGAATATTCTCTAAAAGTACTAGCTTGGCTTAACCTGTTATACCACCAGTGACAGGAAGCTCATTACCTACTGTATCGGTGCATTCCATCTTGAACAACTTGTTAGAAAGCCTTTCCTTATGGTGTGCCTTAATGTAGCTTCTACTTCTGGATCTCCACAGAATGAATCAAATGCTTTCTTCCCAGTGTAACCTTTAGATATTTGAAGACAGCACTTGTGTCTCCTGCTCTCATTCTTCCATCCACACATACATTCAGCATGTATGTATTGGAACTACATATCAGGATTCTTTTAGTGTTAATAAATGGAAAACTCGGGGCACCTGGGTGGCTCGGTGTGTTGAGCCCCTGCCTTCGGCTCAGGTCATGATCTCAGGGTCCTGGGATCGAGCCCCACATTGGGCTCTCTGCTCAGCTCTGCTTCCCCCTCTCTCTCTGCCTGCCTCTCCGCCTACTTGTGATCTCTCTCTCTCTGTCAAATACATAGATAAAATCTTAAAAAAAAAATGGAAAACTCAAACTGACTTAAACATTGCATTTATTTATTCTTGCATTCATTCACTCATCTATTTATCGATTTGACACATATTTGTTGAGTACATTTTTATGTTTCAGGCACTGTTCTATACATGGAAGATAGAGCAGTAAATATAAGAGTCCCAACTCACATGGAGCTTCCATTCTAGTGTAAGAAGGTAGACAATGAACAAATAAATATGTTCATCTCCAAATAAACATGGAGATGGTGTACTTATTGGGAAAATAATGTGTAATGAAAGGCATAGAGAAGGCCAAAGGGTGGGGATCTGGGGGCATTGGGTCATTTAACTGAAAACTTACAGAGGCAGGGCACAATTAACTCTCCATAGTCTTTTATCTATTGTTCCCTAAGATTTGCTTTGTGCTAGACTGGCTTCCCTCATATTAGCAATTTGGCTGCTGGTGGACCAGAGCTATGTGGTTTCTCCTTTATATTCAGAAGAAGACTGACATTAGTTTCTACGAGGCAACAGAAATTGTGACCTTCATTCAGGGACAAACACTCTGATTCCTGTGTCTAGGGAAATGTCCTTTATTGATTAGCCAAAGCCTTAGTCTATTCCCATATGAACTTTTAGAGGGATGTGCCACTAAAAACTAGAGTGTGCTCATTGTCACCCAAAGCATATGACTACCATGCAACAAGGGAGGATGGGATTTCTGATGGTGAGGCAACAATAATAGCCACTATAGGTACTACATGTAAGCACTCAGAGCTTAGAAAGGTAAACAGAATATATAGTACCTGACCATAAGGAGGCCACAGCTTCAATGGAGGGATATAGGTGAATAGGTAATTCCATAGTAGGGATAGTCAATCAAATTGGCTCAAGACCATCATCAGCCTCAGGGTGGCATATGAGAATGAGGCGTTAAAACGATCTTTCTAAAATAGGCAGTATTTAAGATTTCCATTCATGTTCTTCACTCCTGTATCAGTAACAACCTTACCCACACAGCTTTGCACGGCTCTCTCATTTGAGGTGGGTATATTTGTCCATCCTGTGTGATTCCCTTTTGTCAATGGGATGTTAACAAACCTGAAGCCAGCAGAGGCATGAAAGCACATTTGGGCTTCCTTTCCACACTCTTTCATTTCCCTGAGGAGATTGTTGGCCTGCTTGTCCCAGGAGAGAGGAAAGAAGCAAGTGGAGTAGAATCACCCCAGCTGAGCTATCTTGTTGGAACCCAGCCTCAACCAGCTGACCCTTACGCCTCCAGACCCAGGAACCTCATCAGTGCTTATTGAGAGTAACACTGAGGTTTTGCGGTTGTTTGTTATGCAGCATTAATTGTAGCAATAGCTAATGGACATAGGCTTGAAGGACAGTCTTTGTGGAGATAGTAAATATTCTAAATTGTCTTCGTTCTGATTTAACATAGCAAGAGGTAGGTCTTGTAGACTTGGTCAAAGAATATTGAATTCAGAAGTCTACAGATCAAAAAGAAACAGGGAGAAAAGCCCATTCTTTCTAGTCCTGCCATATGTGGGAAGAAGACAGGAAATGGAGATGGAAAAATGGAGATACGGTCGGAGGAGACAAATGGTCAGATGGGCTGCAGTTGGCATCCCTGAGTCACTTCAGTTCCCCAGGGTCATGGTGGGAATCAGGGAATGAAGGTACATGTGCTGGGAGAAAGAGCTATTGCTTAGGGTGGCCCTGTAGGAGAGGCAAAGTGACCTTAGAGCAGGGGTAGATTTAGACATGGCAGAGACTCCGAGGGTCTATGAGAGGAGTAGTGAGAGCCCAGGTGAGGACTAGACAACCAGAGAGCACCACCAGATGCTGAAGAAGCTGAGAGAGGCCAGTCCACAGCTCGGACCAACCAGAGATGTAGCAGCGGGTCCTGGCAGGATGCCTGGAGTGGGACTGGCATCTCCTCAAGAGATTGAGCTTGGAGCTGCCTCTCCACAGCTGAAGCCAGAGAGGACTCAGAGCGCACCCAGTCAATTCAGGGACACTCGACTCTTTCCACTCACCATATGCAGCCCATCCACCGATGGTGCACCTAGAGGGGATAGGCCGGAGCATGTGGGAGGGTGTCAGAAGTCCGAGAGTCTGAGCACTGTCATCTGAACAGTCCAAACACTTAGTTCAACAGATTCTTTCAATTTAGAACCAGACCCAAGAGTAACAGCCTAAACCTAATTTAGTCTTTTTTTCCTGCTTACCATTTGGGAGGGGGCTTATGAGGAAGAACAGACCCGTTAATGACTGAATGAGGAGACCACATTGTCGTTGTATGCAGAAGAGTGATGTGGATGGATTTTCTACTCCACCACAATGACAATTCAGTGTGGTGAAGTCTAGAGTGATGCTAAAGCTCCAGTGTGCTGGGAGCTGCAGAGATGGCTCTGACTCAGAAGGAAGAGGGGAGCCTCTAGAGGGGGCTCCTAATGAGCTGAATCTTACAGGACCTGTAGTGGACACTCAGATGAAGAAGCAAGGGAAAGGAGGATTGATGGTAGGGAGACCAAGGCGGGGGAGAACACCTGTCATTCCTCTAGCGGACCCTCATGGATTACTCGTGAGTTTCCTTTCAGCCAGGGCTGAAAGGGTCTTGGTAACATGGTGGCAGAGATGGTGGGCATGCACATGCTGGCTGACATAGGGATCTCCTCTCCCCTCTCTTCCCTCTACTCAGCCCGAAAGATTATGTGAATTCTCCAGAGATTTTGCTTTACTTGGAAAAAAAATAGTAAGGTGCAAGGCAGAGGTGGGCTGAGAATATGGCAGTGTGCAAGGCACTTTGCATACACATTTCATCTTATTATCCTTTTTCTTTTTTTATAGATTTTATTTATTTATTTGACAGACAGCGATCACAAGTAGGCAGAGAGGCAGGCAGAGAGAGAGGAGGAAGCAGGCTCCCTGCTGAGCAGAAAGCCCAATGCGGGGCTCAATCCGAGGACCCTGGGATCATGACCTCAGCTGAAGACAGAGGCTTTAACCCATTGAGACACCCAGGCGCCCCTCATTTTATCCTCCTAATAGTCTTCTCATATAGGTGCTACCCCTGATCCACCAGCATTTCTTTGGCTTTCATATTTAGAAGGCAGCCAGAATCAAGCCACTCCTTCCTACCTCCACCACTTCCCCACTTGCCCATTGGTCCAAGCCACACTGTATCTCAGCTGGACTATTTTAGCAGATTCCAAACTGGTTTCCCTGCCTCCACCTGTGCCTCCCTACTCTCCTTCACACAGTAATCAGAGTGATCCACCAAACATGCCGAAGCTTAGTTAGGTCACTCCAGTGCATAAGCCATCCAGTGGCTTCCCACGTGATTTGCAATAAACCCACAGTCCTTATGATGGTCCGTGAGGCCCTCTGTTATCTGACCACCCTCCTGCTTCCCAGTCTCATCTCATGCCACTGACCACCCCAGTCTCACTGACCTCCGTGGGGTTTCTTCTTGCTGTTGTTTCAATATGACAAGCACGAGGGGGTCTCCAGTCTTTTGCACCTGTTGACTCTCATATAGTGTTCTTTCTTCAGACATCTGTGTGACTTCCACTCTCCCTTCTACAGGTGCTTATAAGGGAAGCCTGACTGATATCCTACTTCCATCTTATTTTGACTTTTTATCCTGTATTATTTTTTCTTCATACCACTCATCAGCATCTGACATAGTCTCTTTTTTCTTTGTTCTACCTCTAAAATGTGTGCTCTGCAAAGACAAGGACTATGTTTTGTTTCATCTTCAGCGCCTAGAACATTGCCTGGCTCATGTAGACACTCAATGAATATTTGCTGAATGTTGCTCAGAGAAATTAAACAACTTGCACAGGCTTCCCCAGTAAACCTATGACCCAAGCCCTGTTGGCACTGAGGAAAATGCCCTTTCTAATCAATTTTCTCTTTCCTTTGCCTACTGCCTAGACATCAGGACTAATGGGACTGATCAGATAGATCCTTGTGACTCTTATTTCTCTAGGAAAATAGGCTCAGTGAATAAACATGAGGGTTAATGACAAATGTTTTACTTTTGGTAATCCTGGACATCAGAGGAATGAGTAACCTCAATTCCCTCTCTATAATAAGAAATTTCACAAGGGCTTTCAATTTTCTTGTCCATGTTTCTGTCTGCTCAAAAATTCTTAATTAAATTTCATTTTACTTGATACTTGTCCTGTGTAAAAGAAAGAAAGGAAGAAAGGGAGGGAGGGAGGAAGAAGCCACATGGCTACCTCATTTCTGCTCTGCTTGCGGAAGCAGAGAGAAAGCAGGTCTTGATAAACTGGCCATGCCAGTGGACACCTTATCTTCAGGATTGAAAATGTCAGTCCCTCTGGCCCTCTGCTCTACTCCACGTAGGCTAAGCACAGTGGTAGACCACTGCCCTGGGCTCATTCCCACCCTTGTTTTCTGGCTCAAACTCACATTGCCCTATGGCAGTGATTATAAGGGTCAGCTGGCGTTGATTGTTCCCCTTATCTGCTTGTTGGAAAAGCGTATTTCCCAAAAGTTGGTACCATCCATATATATCTCATCCTACGTGATATTTCACAATGAAATGTCTTCACTGAGCAGTGGCATCTCTTTCCTTTCTTTGGATCTGGGCGAGCCAGTCACTGTGGTGAGGATGATGATGCTCCGAGACTTCTGAGGCTGTCATAAAAGATGACGCAGCTTCTGCCAGGTCCCTTTGGGACTCCCAGTCACCATGCTGTGAGGGAGCTGTGCAGCTACAGGAAAGGCTATGTATAGTCATTCCAGTCACGGTCCCGGGGGAGGGTTTGGCCAACAGCCAGCATCAACTACCAGACTGTGAGGATGAGAATCTTCCCACAAGAAGCGCTAGCCTTCGTGCAGCTCCCGCTGTTACCACACAGAACAGAGATGCACTGTCCTCGCTAGCTTCTGCCCAAATTGTGGACTCATCAGCAAAGTCAATGTCACTGTCTCCCGCTGCGCAGATGTGTGTGGGGGGTTTGTCACTTAGCAGTAGATAACTGGAACGATGTGAAATCAGCAACAGTGTGACATGCCTACGGTGCGTAGCCTTATGAAGAGAGCACAGCCTTAAGACATATATTTTAAATGAACAGATTACTTAAATTAATATTTCTTCTAAAGTGAATTAAGGCCTACTTAATTATATTTTCTTACCAGTCTCACCAGTAGTATGCCCTTTACCACAGATATTATTTTGTAGGGAGATTTTATAGCAGACAAAGAATTGACTCAGAGGAAAGAATTTAACCTTAAGTAATGGGACCAGTTTTCACATTCTATATTGCCAAGTCATTATTTGTAGCCCATGCTGATTGTAGGGCAGCTGCATTTTAGCATTTCCTCTAACATTTCTTCAGAGGAAGGAGACACCAATACTCACTCAGCTAGGATGGGAGCACGGCCTGGTAAAAGATTTTGGGAGGAATCACAGCAACATCCATTACAATGGTGGGTCATGAATCTGCCATAGGATATTTTCCATCCTCCTTCTTCCCTTTAACTTCCTCACCACCAGTGGAGTTCTCTTATGAGAATGGACTGTGGATTGAAAGTTTCTATCTAACCTGCCAGCAATAAGAAAGAAAGAAAGAAAACCACTTGCTCTTGTAGTTAGTCTCATTTATTTGTGTAACAAATAAATGTTAAGTAACATCTTAAGAACCAATATTTAAATGCCCTAAACTATATGCAAATATATATACATATATGCATATATATGTATATATATATATATATATATATATATATTCCCCCCCCCAGGAGGGAGCTAGAAGGGTTGACAATTAGAAAATCTGGAAGTACACTATAAGGGTAGCCCTTTGGAGCTCAGGCCTGTGTTCACACATGCACAATTGGACACCAAACAATGGGTATTGAGTGTAGAACATCTGTCTGAATGATGATCTTAGTGAAGTAATTTCTCTTCTAGTAAACAAAGTCAAAGGTTGTGTTTGAAAATCACATCTCTCCCCGATCATGCCACTTGGCACCTCTAACTGATGTCTAGTAATAGACAGATAACATCATCTAATACATAGAGCAAACATTTTGTCAAGGAGAAAACAAGAAAATAAAAATCACTGGTGAGGTGTGTGTCATTTGGATTGTTCTGGAAGCAGGAGCTGAGACAAAGCAAGAGCTTTGTTGGGGCTGGAGTACAAAGTCTGTGAAAGAGTAAAGGGCGAGAAGACTCTGGTCCTAATGCAGTTCTCACAACATCTCAGCCAACCCAAAATGCAGCTTCAGAGCAAGGATTGTGCACTAGAGGAGGTCATGCTTAAACTGCAATGCCCAGGGCCTGGGACACTTATTATGCATGGGTCCACCTGGGAAGAGCGTGGCCTGGGCTTGAAAACGGAGGTGGAATCAGGAGGCTCTGTGGTGGCGGGCTATCAGATGACTGCATTCCTTGCCACCAAAAGGCAAGATCTTTCTAGAAGGTATAGCTAGCTCTGAACCTGCCTTGCTGCCACAACCCTCACAGCTGGAGGAGCCTGGTGGGAGGCAAAGCTCTGAAAATTTAGCCTCGATCCTCCAGCAGCACCCTGCTATTCTGTCCTGGCCTCCCCTTCCGGCCACTTTCTGCCAATGGGGAGCTAGGGTCTGAGCAGCAATGGGCTGAGCTTGCTGAGACACCTGGCCAACTCTTTATTAGCCACATTTTAATTGAAGCAGGCCAGAGTGGGCAGCTGGGAGGAGTGGGGCAGAGTGAGGCCCTTCTTCCCTCCTTGTTCTCACACACTGTCAAGGGGAGCTCAGTGGTCAGAAACTGCCAGTGTCTGCCTTTTTCCCATTGCCATGGGGCTGCCTCCATAGAACAGAAGGCTCAGAAAAACAGTAAAGGGCACCTGTGGTGGCAGGAGTGATCCGTGCTCACAGCCTTTCTTTTCATGACCCGTTCGTCTGGAATTGTACACTAGAAACAATTATGGGATTGGGTATGTCTGGCACCTCCAATCCTGTAGGATTTTTCTGAGAAATGCTTTGATGACTTTCTGCTGACTGGTGAGATCAACACACGTTTTGCCTCTCAAGCTGAGGAGGTGCAGGGTGAAACCAGGTGAAAAGCCCTGTCCCAGCTGTAGGTCAAGGGAATTATCCTTCTTGATTTATCTTAAAGAAAAAAAAAATGTCCATGCCATTTTCTAGGACAACTGAAGGAAAAGTGGCTGAAGCTTCTGTAGCATAGGGGTGAGTGCTGGTCATTTGAAATCTGAGCCTGGGAATTGTAGTTTCTAACTATGGGATCTAGGCAAGTTTTGCCTTTCCTGAATATATTTTTTCAATATGTAAAATCAGCAGGGCTTTGGAGATAAAATGTTTCCTCCTTTCCCTCTTTCCTTCTCTCTCTTCTTCTTTCCTTTGCTCCTTCCTTCCTGCCTGCCTACCTTCCTTCCATTAGTACACATTTATTGAGCTGCTGTGCTAGGCACTAGGGAAGCATACATAAACAAAACCATTGATGGCTTCAAAGACCCTAGTGCAAGGAAAAAACTACAGTGTCGTATGTTTATGTAGTAATGCGTGTCTATATGAGTTGAAGCAGATTATAGAAGAGAAGGTGATGATCTCTTGGCAAGGGTCATGGAGAACATGTCTGAGCATAAGTTTGCAAAGGAAGTAGCTTATGAAATAATCCTGTTGGGGTTACAGGTCCTTCTGACAACTGGACAGCTGGAATCAGATCAGTAGGGACTGAATGATTAAGTTGGAGGCTGTGGGGGAAACTTAGCAGAGGCACAACAGGGGACCTGGTGAGAGGGTTTGGAGATCTCACAGCAAAGGGCTGAAACAGAGCCTTGGGGAGCACCCAAACTTGAGTATGTTGAGAAAGAGACACCTACTGAGACCTGGCAAGGAGAATGACGGATACAATCACATTGCTCAGTGCACAACAGAGTATGTGTCTTGGAAGAGTGTCTGAGAGCTTCAAATGCTGCAGGTAGGCCAAAGTCAGGGAAAACCTAGAGTGTCCATAGTGTCCATGGAGTTTAGTGATTAGGAGGTCAGTGTGAGGGAGGGAACCATGTGACAGTAAATTAAGGCATATGAAAGGCTTTTTAAAACTGTGAGGAGCCATAGGAAAGAAATGCCACTTCCTGATGAAGGCAAGAATTAGCTACCTTAGGCTGATCAATTCAGAATGTGCGGAGAGAATTTGACGGGAAATTCACAATTGCAGATTTACAGCCTCTCAATTACATCATGTGGGTAACAGAACGTCAGCATTTTAAATAGGCACTCCTGTGCTCATAATGAATGTGTTTTAACACTTTTACATCCTTTTCTCAAAATTAGCTTCTTGTTGGCTCCAGAAGATTGCCTGAAATATGTCACCCAGGGGCAAAAATAAAACTAGGGCATAAGAAAGAGTGAGAGAGAGAAACTGTAAGTTATGGGGTCATTGCTACATAGGAATCAATAATCTTCGTGACGGGATAGCAGTGCTGAGTTGTACAATTTATTCTCTGAAGAGAGAAGTTTTAGTCTTAAAGTCTGTTTTGGATAATGCCAATAGGGAAAGGGTTCCCAGCAGAAAAAAAAGGGATTTTTCAACTAATAGTTTTATCCCGCAAGAAAGAAAAGGAAACATAAAATACAAGAAAAGTATGGGTGCTGAGGATACCCTGTTTAGGGGGTACATGGGCTTTCAGTAATTCAGCGTAGATTATCAGGGTTTACTGCAGGTGACCCATGGCTATATGTGGCAAGGAGACAGCTGGACTGAGGGATATGGGACCCTGAATCTATTTGATTTGTAATATCTCCTTACAATATTACCTGAGCTCCCTGCAGATATCTGGAGAGGAGTCTAACATAGTGATGTGCATTGTATCCATGGCAAATGTTTCTGAATTGGGGTTTGAACATACCTGACACATTCCTACCTTGGCAATTACTATTTCTACAAGGTCATTACTCTCCTTATTCTCAGACCTCTACCTAAGTACTGCCTTCTCAATGAAGCCCTTTTAAAATGACACCTGCCTCCATCCACAGGCTCTCCCTCTCCTCTGCTTTATGTTTTCTCCATAGCACTGATTACTTTATGATATCTATTTTACCAGAATGTTAGCTACTCAAAGCAATGATGTTTGATTATTTTGATCACTGTTAGGTCTCCAATACTAACAGAGTTCTTGGCATAAAACAGGCACTCAGTTAATATTTTCCAAATGAGAGAAGGTTGGATTTTGGCAGCTTGTTGGGTTTTCGGCTCTAGAGAGGGATTGTCAGGCTTCTAGAAAGGCATTTCCTTCGGGAAGGTCACCATCAAGTCATCGCTCAGCCTTCTTCCTTCAGTAGGCTCTGTGATTTCTGCCTCTGACTTTGGTGTGTGAGCAGCATTGTTCAAGATCCCCATGAGGCTTCAGGATATTCCTCTAGGCCTTCTTTCTGTTATTGTACAAATGTGTCCTCCCTTCAAATGCCTGGAAGGTCATGGACTGGAGCCATTCCTGAGGCCTACAGATATTTAGAACATCAAAGCCCAAAGGAGTCTGGGGAGTCCATTAGTCTAGTCTGCACTTCTATCGATGAAGAGCCTGGACCTCAGAAAAGTCTCATAATTTCTCTAATGCCATGCAGCTCATTGGGTGAGGGGTTTCTGCACAGGAGAGGAGATCATGGAAGTTTTGCATATATGTTATCACATGTGATCTTCACAAGCAGTATGAGTCTGGGATCATGATTCCATGAACAGACTGGAAAACAGGTGATCAGAAGTGTTAAATTACTTTCCCAACACTGCTCTGTTACTGAGTGTAAAAGTCAGGGTCAGGACCCAGATTTGTTCTTATTATAAACTCATGCTCCATGGTCTGGATTTTATTTGTGATGGGTGACTGCCCAAGACGGTGGGAAAGTGGGTGTGTGGCCACAGCTTTTTTGGCTGTTGGTCACCTTTACACTTCTGAAAGATGGTTTCCTTCTTTCTTCTTGTCACAGCAGGAGAGGCCTTCCTCGTTCTCATCTAGTGGTGAGCCCTCTGCCATTTTCCTTTCTGCATCTGCTCTTTCTCTTCCATGGCTTCTCCTACCGAATCTTAAGCATGCTTGGTTTTGTGTATATCCCATAGAACAAAGGGACAGACTGTCTAGTTGTCCTACATTCTGCTCTTCCTTCTTCTTTAAGATGAGTCTCCTTGAAGGCGTCCTCTGCATTCATCTCTTGCCCATCTCCAACTCAGCTCTCGGAGTCTGTCCGAACCAGTCTCAAAGCTGTTTCTCGTCCCTCTAGCCCCATCCCCCTTCTGGTAACTACCATTCTATTCTACTTTTGTATCTTTGACTACTTTAGATGCCTCATAGAAGAGGAATCAGGTAGTCTTTGTCCTTCAGTGACTGACCTATTTCACTTCGCATAATGTCTTCCAGTCTCAGCAATGTTGTCACCAATGGCAAAATTTCCTTCTTTTTTAAGGATGAATTACATTCCATTGTATCATCTCATGCTAAGTTTTCTTACCACACAAGAAAAAGAGCGAGAGCGAGAGAGAGAGAGAACATGTGCTCAACAAAGGAATACAAGGAAATTTTTGAAGATGATGAATATGTTTATTACTTGGCTTGTGGTGATATGTCTAAGCTTAACAGATGCATCATTTATGTTTATTTATTTATTTGTATACCAATTAAACCTCAATAAAGCTGGGGAAAAGTGACATACTCATTACAAAACATGTTACCTATTTAAGTAAAATTAGTTGCATACATGAAAAAAAAATACCTGTCCCTGCTAAGAGCACTAGCAACTTCTTTGCTGAGAAGTCCTGCTCCCTCTCTTCAGGTTTATCTCTCTTAAGACTTCTATAGCATTTGACACAGGGTGTCATATTATTAATCTCCAAATTCTGTTTCCTTGGGTTATGCATCAACAAACTCCCAGGCTTTCTGCATAACACTCTCCTGCTTAGTTTGTTCTTTGCTGGATCTCTGGAAGGCCGCAAGGATGGCTTCGGTGATCTCTTCCATTCCAGTGCGCTTGTCCCTGTGCAAAGCAACTTTGTTGGGCCTCCGTCAAGAGACGGAGTTTATTTCTGCACCCACTGACTCTGGATATGGTCTCGTGATTTGCTTTCAGGAAATTAGCAAATAGGATTTAGAGAAATTAGCAAGCGGAGTCTTAAAATTTCCTTGCATATTGGGACTTATCCTCTTCTGACTATAACTGGAACTCTGAGCCACAACGTATGTAGCTAGCTTGCTGGAGAGGTCACATGAAAGGGAACCAACATACCCTGGCCAGACAAGTGAGTGAGACCATTTTAGATCAGTCAGTTCATTTGAATTACCAGTTCATTGTAGCCATATGAATGACCACAGGTGAGACTAGCAGAAAAACCATCTTGATGAACCCAGACCAAACTGTCAAACTGTATGCAAATAAAAGCCAATTAAGCTGTTATGTAGCAACATATAACTGATGCAATCTTCTACCTATTTCTTCAATTTTTGTATTTTTTAAAAATCTATACATTGTTGTGACACATCCTCTTTTCCAAATGTTTCATTTCAAAATTAACATTCATATTCTAACAATTCCTAAAACAGTATCTCCAAACCAAACACTTCTTCTGACTCCTTGATCATAAAACCTTTTGAAAATTGGCTGTACCCTGTGGAACTCAGAATTGTTACATTTTATATGGAATTCACCCCTTCCACCCTAACTCTTCTTCTTCCATTTTCCATTTTCCCTAACTCAGACAGTAGACAGTCTGGAGGGAGAATCTTTCTTGCCTCCTCCCATCTCTTACACTTGACATTTAATTAATCACCACGTTCTATGAATATTTGTCCTTGATCTTTTTAAAATTCCTCACCTCTCCTTGTCTGCATTTTCATTATTTTAATTCTGGCCACCATAATTGCCCACAAGGATTACTTTCAGCATCTTCTTAGATTCACTTTCTTATACCATCTGGCTGCCAACCAAATAAATACACTTTCACTATCTAGCTGTCAACCAACCCATTCTTGAAAACAATGTATGGCCTCCAATTTGGGACCATGGATTTCCACATAAGTCCATTAGATCTTTTTTTTTTTTTTTAAAGATTTTATTTATTTATTTGACAGACAGAGATCACAAGTAGGCAGAGAGGCAGGCAGAGAGAGAGGAGGAAGCAGGCTCCCTGCTGAGTAGAGAACCCAATGTGGGACTCGATCCCAGGACCCTGGGATCATGACCTGAGCTGAAGGCAGAGGCTTTAACCCACTGAGCCACCCAGGTGCCCCAAGTCCATTAGATCTTTATCCGACTTTCTCCCCCATTGTTAATTATGGGGATGGGTGTGTTAAAATCTCATGTTATGGAATTATCTAATTCTTTTGGTATTTTTGTCAAGTTTTGAGTTTTATATTCTGAGCTGGTATTTTAGGTGCATACAAATCTGAAATTGTTGTATTTTCCTAGTGAGTTAAGTCTTTATCCTTATGATATGACCCTTATCATTAATAATACTTACTATTTTAAATTTTATTTTGTGTAATACTATTTTATGCACTGGTATTTGCTCTGTAAATTATAAATCTATCTTACAATTTTTCTTTGTCTTCATGTTTAGCTACATTTTTATCCAGTCTCACTATCTTTATCTTTAAACTGGTGAGGTTAGTACATTTCCATTCATAGTATTTACTGATATATTTAGATTTATTTCCATTCTTTTATTTTACACTTTCCATTTGTCTGGCTTTGAATTTATTTTTCTTTTGTATTGAGTGAGGTCTCCCTGCCCCTGTTATTCCATCAGTTTTCTCCTATTATTTTGGAAGTTTTCCTTCTATTTGTATTATTTAGTTGGTTACTCCAGAAATTTTTGCTACATATTAAACAAAGTTTAAAATCCATCAATAAGTTTGATTTCTTCCCCCAAATATAAGAAATTTAAACTACTTAATTCCCAAATATTCTCTTAGTATTAACATAGTATTATTACTTAATAACCTTTTGTATCTAGTTCATATTTTATGACACAAATGGGTCATTGTTATCATTGTTTTATAAGTTAAATATTGTTAGATTTACCCAGATGTTTACCATTTTCTTTCTCACTATTTTTATTAAATATCCAATCTTCTATCTGAAATCATTTTTCTTACTTTTTAAAAAAGATTTTATTTATTTATTTGACAGATAGAGATAGTGAGATAGAGATACAGGGAGTGGCAGAGGGAGAGGGAGAAGCAGGCTCCCCCCTGAACAAGAAGCCCGATGTGGGACTCGATCCCAGGACTCTGGGATCATGACCTGAGTTGAAGACAGATGCTTAATGAACTGAGCCACCCAGGCACCCCGAAATCATTTTTCTTTTCTTTTAAAGTAGATAGTTTAGAAGCTCCTTTAAGTAAAAATCTCCTAGAGACTAAGGCAGTTTTTGTTTGTCTGCAACTGTCTTCATCTCACCCTTATTCTTTAAATATTGCCTTGATGGTTATAAAATTCCCAGTTGAAAGCTCTTTTATCTCAGCACTTTAAATGGATCCCATTATTGCTGCTAGAAGTCATTTGTCTTAGTGCCTTGACACTAGAGGTAAGCTGTTTTTCTCTGGGTACTTTGAGAGGCTTTGTCTGTTACTTGGTGTTTGGCAGGTTCATTATACTGTATCTCAATGAAGGGTTATTATTTTTAATTATCCTACTCCGATTAGGAATGAGGGAACTCATGCTTTTCCTCAATTCTGGAAATTTTGAGTCACTATCTCCTTAAATATTATCCATCTACCTTCCCATTATCTCCTTTTAAAATTCCAATTAGACATGCCTTCAATCTCATTACTCTGTTTTCTAAATCTCTTGACCTCTGATTCATACTTTTAATCTTTGTGTTATATTGTTATTTTTCTTTATTTATTTAAGTAGGCTCCATGCCTAGCTTGGAGCCCAATGTGAGGCTTGAAATCACCACCATGAGATCAAGACCTGAGTTGAGATCAAGAGTTGGATGCTTAACCAACTGAGGCACCCAGGCATCCCTATTTTTATTTTTAAAAAACTTTTTGCATTCATCTTCCTATTGAGTAATTCTCTCTTCATTCTGGAACTATTTCCAGTTCAATAATTCTTGCTTCAACTGTGTCTAATCTGTTAGTTAGCCTTCATCTTGAGTTTTAATTTTCATTTATTTTATTTTTCATTTGAATAAGGTCTCTTTGAATCTTTACTTCAAATGCTTGGTCATTTGGGGGTTTTATAATCTCAATAATTTGTTTCTTTAAATGTAATATATGTGTTTTTGAGGGGATTCTAATTCTAAACATTCTAAAATCTGAAGACATTGTGTTTTATTTTCCTCATCTGGAACATGGATTTAAAAGCAATTACTGGGATGCCTGGGTGGCTTAATTGGTTAAGCATCTGCCTTCAGCTCAGGTCATAATCCCAGGGTGCTGGGATTAAGTCCCGATTGGGCTTCCTGCTCCGTGGGGAGCCTGCTTCTCCCTCTCCCTTTGCCTGCTTCTCCCTCTGCTTGCATGCACTCTCTCTCTGTCAAATAAATAAATAAAGTCTTAAAAAAAAAGCAATTACTATTCAGTGGGTTGCCTTAAGGATTAAATGGTTAAATATATGTAAAATTCTTAGGATATCTTACACAGAATAACCCATATAGGTGTTAGATATAATTAGTGTTATTATTGCTACTGTTACTTGTAGAACTGATTTTGTGCTTTGCTGACTACTTCTAAGCTTTTCTCATGTGTTAAGTAATTTTTGATTATGAGATCATGTTCCTTTAAACATTGTCACTGGACATCTAAGCCTTTTATGTAAGTTATATTCCTCCAGAGAGGACATAAGTTAGCTTTTCCCAAACCATGAGTATACTCCAGTCCCAACTAGTTTAAATTAAATTCTTGCCTTGGGTATTTTCATGGCACAAAGTGAGTGTGAATTCCAGCCTCAGATTTGCCTGAGGGTTGATTGTGGTTATGAATTCTCAAGGAAGACTTGTTTCCCTTTCCCAGAAACAAGACTAAGAGAGGCTAAGTTCATACTTTGTATGGTAGTTTCTTTGCTGGTTTGCCTGATGAGACATTTTGTGTGGTTCACTGATTATAGGTTCTAACATATGATGATCCTTTATCTTTAGAAAGAAAAGAATGATCTTGGATCATCCACTAGCTTAAGTGCTTACCTATTTTTGTGACTTTATTTTTTTCTGATAAATTTTGGCTTTCTTACATATCAGACCTTCTTTAGAAATGTATTTTGAATATTTTTTCCAGGATTTGTCAATGTTTTGAACTTGGAGATTTTTTTTTCTATATGGGGCTAGATAGTGAATGTTTTAGGCTTTGTGGTTCATATGGTCTCCATTGTCACTACTAGCTCTGCACTTGTAGCATAAAAACAATCATAGACTATTCATAAGAAATGGTTATGATGGTGTTTCTATTAAACTTTAATTACAAAAGTAGGTGTCAGACTGGATGTGACCCATTGGCCTTATTTTTTCAAACCCTGTTCTACAACATAACTAGCAACAGAACCAATAAGATAATCTTTCTGAAAATGTTGTCTCTAAGACTCCTGGCAGGCATAGAAAAAGGGAACCAAGGTTGCTGTCTGATTAAAAATTTCCTTTCTATTTGGAGCTTACAGTTTTACAGGAGAAAATCCTATAGGGACTCCCATGGGGGCAACCCATGGGAAGAGACATGAGGGTTTGGGCACAATCTAAAGTTAGGATGTAGGGGAAACTTAAGATATTTTTTTGCCTTCCAGATTCTTTCTGATAGGGTCTCCTGCTTGGTGATTGTAATGAGTCCTGCTGGAAAAGATGTTTGGAAATTCCTAAGTTTCTTCCATCCTCTCTGTTGTTCATTAATGTCTGTACAACATCTAAGCACGCATACCCCTCTTCCACTGAGAGAGCATCTTTTCATGTCTTTGGTGATGATCTAGACCAGCATAATTTTTTCCTTTTTTTTAAACTTTTGTCCTCATTGTGAAGTAATGCTATGCTTTTGTCTGACTCGTTGGGCCTAAAAAATAGCATGATTTCTCCCATGATCTGAAAAGAGGGTAGAAATGGGGAGGTGGATGTATTTCATAATTTCCTGAAATCTGAGTACTAGAAATATCACTTTTACAATGAAGGCAACTTCAATACAATTTTCAGAAACATGAAGCTTTCTGTTGAGTTGGTTGTAAAGTCTTATTGGTTGGAGAGAATTCAAGCGTATTTTAATGGTACAGGTGGTAGAAGTTGTAAGTAGAAAAGCAAAAATAGAGTCTGAAGCTACAGGTGCAATCAGATTTTTATGGAGCCCACCGCTCTAAATGTAGTTGCTCAAAAGCTGGGGTTTTCCGTTCTCCTATATGAAGCTCTCTGAAAACCTGGCATTTCTACAGGCATCGTTGTTAGTGGTGAGCTGGGAGGGCCTGTCTGCTCAGAGGTTAATCTTATTAATTAACGGAAAGGACAGTGGCCTCAGAAAGCATCTCAGTGGACTGGCAGAGTTTTCCTATATTTCATTAGAGTGATTTTGAAAAGATTGCAGGCAAATGGCACGTTTTGTTTTAAAAATCAGAGCCATGGCCTTTTAACCATTTTTCAAATTACAGTTTGAGACGACCACAGTGATGAGGATATGGACAAGTTGGCGTTATTCAGAAACTTGCCCATGGAAAGTCTGGAGCAAAGGAAAAACTATTTTGAAGAGCATCCTTATTCTTCATTCCTTCATGCCTGGCTTTTCCCCTTCTTCACACTTATTTTGAAGCCTTCTCCCTCCTCCTCCCAGTGAAAGCCCACGCCATATCCCTGAGTCTGTTGTGGAAGAACAGACTGGAAGACATCTGCCTCTTGCCTTATTTTTTTAAATTCCTCTAAATGATAGAGCCAAGTCTCCACACCAGAGCTCCCGCTCCCTGAACAAACCAAATGGCGGCTGTTGGCGGCGTATTGACAGCTTGTTAATGGAGGAATCCTTGACAGTGTGACAACCTGTGTGGGCTGCTTCGGGAAGCCAAACCCGCCCCCGCACAAACCCCAGTAATTAACAGGTGGGGAGAAATAGCAACTAACTGCTGCTGAGGAAGGAAAAATACTCAACCGAATGAATTATGTATATTAAAGAAATAACTTCAGGCTTGTCATCTCTTTCCTGGTTCTTGTTAGCGGTTCCTCTGGAAAGTGCTTTGACTTTGGGGTCAGATGAGTCTGGATTGGAATCTAAGTCTGGCCACCTAGCCACTGTGTGACTTTGTGAAAATTCCCTTGCTGAATTTCAGTTTGTAAACAGTAATGTGGTCAGATGCTGTTTGAGAAGGCACAATCGTAGATGTCACATACCAGGATTCAATTGTTAGAATCTCTTTTTATGATGATGGATTTGCCAAATTGTTCCTGTAGTTCTGTCAAGTTTTGTATTGTGAGGCTATGTTTTTTCAGTGCGTTAAGTTTGAAATAGCTCTGTCTTCTTGATGAATTGGGCCTTTTATCATTAGAAAGTGGCCTTCCTTATTTCTAGTTCAGGCTTTTCTGTCTTAAAATTATTTTGTGTGATGTTATTTTATGTGCTGGTAGCTCAGTGTATATATGCATCTGTATTCCATTTATTTCATAATATTTCTGTGCCCTCATGTTTCTTGGGACTGGGAAAGAAGGATGAGGGGTGAAGAGAAAGGTCAGGCTCAGGCTGGCCGTTGCTTGGTTAAGGCATTCATACTGACTGGACTGACCTCCCAGACGTCCTTCTTTTCCTAGGTTCTTGAAGCCCCAAATATACTTATACACATTCTCTGAGCCCAGGTGTCTTGGAGGCTGCATGTGGTAATACCACACACACCAGGCTCTGAACAATTCACTCTCAGCTATGACCTATCTTAGAAAGACTGTAGATGAAATGTCTCAAAACTTATATCTGTAGTTTTTTTGTATATTTCTAAGGGCTAAACTTAATTTAGGAAACATCCAAGATTGTTTAAAATAACAGTTTCCGAGCTTTCTTGGGTCTCTGATGCCTCTGTGAATGTGTTGAAAGCTATGGACTTTCTCCTCAGGGGAAAAAAAAAACACAAACACAAAATTTTAAAACCATTTCATCCTGGTTTATGTACCTCATAAAGTTCCAGAGGCTCCAAGTAAAGGATTTAAATACTCATGTTATAATGTTATAAAAATTAAGGGACAAAAAGCAGGTTGCAAAATTTAAATAAATGCAAATGCATTTGTCAGAATGGGAGACTGTGTAATCTTGGCACAAAGGATGCTGCCTACTCTGGTCTGAGGTTGTATCAGATTTACCAGGAAGCCTGTGCCCTGAGCTGGCACTGCCTGTGTATACCTGTGTACACCAGTCTGAGGAAGCCCGAGCTGAGGACTATATGAAAAATGTCTAGAAACAGTGGCCCCTATGGCTCTAGCTGAGGCACCTAGGAAACACCTTCCAAAGGAGGCATTTATAACCTAGGACATGTCCCAGGGTCCCACTGAAGATAATCCTAACTGATGATAAGCTGAGGAGAAAATATCACAAAACAGTGGGGAAATGCTGCCATAAAAGATAGTCAATAGGGTCACCAGGGTGGCTCAGTTGGTTAAATGTCTGCCTTTGGCTCAGGTCATGATCCTAGGGTCCTGGGATTGAGTCCTGCTTTGGGCTCCCTGCTCAGTGGAATGTCTGCTTCTCCTTCTTGCTCTGCCCACTTCCCTGTGCTCTCTCTCACTCTCTCTTACTTGTTCACTCTCGCTCTCTCTATCTCAAATAAATAAATAAATAAATAAAAAGAGATAGTCGGCAGGTGTAAAAAATGGAAACATTGATGCCTGAGAAAGCAGAAGTAATAAAGTCACCTGGGAAAGAAGTTTAAGTATGTTTAAAAAACTCAAACTTAAAAAAAATGATAGAATCCATAGAAATGGAAATAAGGGAGGAAGGCAGACAAATGTGAAATAAAGAAGTAGCTAGTTTTGGAAATGAAAAATATTACGTTCATTTTGAGAAGGAAACTTTAAGGGTAAGAAGTGAGAAGGAAACTTTAAGGATAGTCTAAACAGAAAATTAGACATGACCGAAGAGTGAATAAATAAAATGGAATAATTGCCAGGGGAAATCATACAGAGTACAGCAGAGAGGGATATAGAATTGGGAACTTTGGAAGAGAAGTTGAAAATTGGAGGAGAGCACGTGAGATTTCACCCTGGACACAGCGTAATGAAACCATAGTGTTCAGATGGAATGAGAAAGTCTGAAAGTTACTAGGCATTTAAAAAACAGATGACTTAACGAAGTTACTGTCAGACAAAAGCCAGGCTCTCATCTTTAGTGATATATTCAAGAAATAAAAAAGAAAGAAAGAAAAAGATCTCCAAGGCACTGAGGCAAAATTGTGTGTGTATATGTGTCTTACTAACATTGATGAAAAAAAAAAAAAAGCAACACCACCAAAACAGAAAAACTCAAGCCAAAAAACACAAAACCAGCCCCTGTAGGAAATGTGCACAAGTGTTGAGTTTATTCTGGTTGGTAAAATTAAAAGTGAATATTATTTTTATCTTAGTATTTCTGTGGTGTTCACATTGCCCACAATAACATGATAGACATATAATAAAAATCAATATTAAAAAACAGTCATCTGTGTTGAAAGGGAAGAGTATGTCTATGTCTGTCTGTTCTAATTAGGCCAATTCTTTAAGGATTATCTCCAATGACACTTGATCCACGAAACCTTCCTGTCGTACGTTTACCTCTGCAGGATAGACTCCTCTGTTAACATAGGCAGCAGAGTACCTACAGCCATGACAATTTTAAAATTTTAAATCTTAAAATCTGAGCTAAAAGCTGAAAAATGATAATAATTAACATATAATGTTGAATATAATCTGGATTATATTATATATTTATCTTTATACCAGTGCAGTGGGAAAACGTAATTTAAATATATATATTTTACTGAAGGAGAAGAGGGCCATGATAGCAAATTGCCCATGGCCCATGAGAGTCACAAAGAAACTGCACTTCTGACTTCCTGTCTTAATTTTGGTTTCCCCAGAGGCACAGCCTGAGATAAGCTTCCACAGGCAGTTTATTTGAGAAATGATCTCAGCAAGAGATGGAAGGGAGCAGAGAGAGGACAGGGAGGGAAGAAAAGTCAGTAAAAGCATGTGTTCTCAAGGTCATTATTGTGAGGACCAGGGTTTGGTTTCTCTGGACCTCCATATCTAAAGACAAACAGAATACCTCTTAGTATTCCTCACCTGAAGGATAGGTGGCCAGAGTGTTTCTCTACTAACTACTGTCCTTCAGTTTTTGAACACTGTCCCTGAGGCTATTCACTCCCTTCTGTGGGACTTGTATAAATGCTGGGTAGCTCTTGGCACTGGAGCAGAAAACATCAAGTGCTTGGTCAAAGTGAGAAACTATTAGCATGAGAGCAAGATTGTAGGCTATCTCTGCCCGACTTATCTCACTCTATATCATATCCTCTAGGTCTGTCCATTTGTCACAAATGGCAAGATTTCATTCTGTTTTTGGCCAAGTACTTAATATTGTATGGCAATGATACTTCCATTAAAAAAAGAGAAAAGATTATATGGCTAAACAGAGCTGGAACTGAAATGTAAGGGGGTCAAGGTGAGGGGACTCAAAATACAAAAGTGTCCACTACAGTTCCCCTAGAATCAATCTCACATCAACCCAGTGTTCTTACATCTGTTTAAGAACTCGTTTTAAATTCAGCCATGTTTCATGCATCCCACAGCTCCTTTTGTACGAGAAATATAAATTCCTTGAAGTCATGAGTGGTGCTCATGGCACAGAACCTCGCACTTAGTAGGTACTTGATACGTATTACTGACGTAATTTAACTAAGACTGTCCTGGAGCACGATTTGGGAGAATAGAATTCTAGTCCCCACTCTATGACTCACATAGTGTGTGAAGTTGGGCAACCCCTCAATACCCTTGAATCTCATGGCTACATCTATGAAAGGGGAGCATGTACAGGATCTTCTCCAATGGCCCTTCTGCCTCTGTTTGATTATTCCCATCCATACAAACCCTCTGAGCATTAAGGAGCTCCAGTTAAACTCTAAGCCCAGTGCTAGTTGCTGGGATTATGGAGGTAGACACAGTACAATCTTACTGTGGAGGAATGGAGTGGTCCTTCAAGGAGAGACAAATGAAGAATTACAGCATATCCTAGTGTGACAGAAGTGAGCAGAGAGAGCTGCGGACACACAGTGGGATTTGTAATCAAACCTGGGGTATGTCAGGAGAACTTGCAGACATGTGGAGGTGATTCTTTCAGGATGAATAAAGACAAGTAATGGGAAGGATGTGGGGAGGACAAGGGAGGACAGTCATACAGTGCTGGTCCAGGGAAGGGAAGCATTTTTCTCAAGACTGAGGACTGTTCGCCTAGGACAGAAAAGAGATGTTCCCAAGGCTTTCTGACTTTTGGGCCCGTGCTAGTCCCATATCTCATTTTGCCGTTCCCAGGGCAATTGTTCGATACTGTCACATAAAATTGTTAACGTGTGTGCTGGCTCCAAGATTAGGAAGGGAGAACTAGTTATATGCACAAACTACAGCTTCTAAGGTGGGAGACAAGACATATTTTTCTATGTGTGCTAGAAAGGAGAATCACCTTCACTTTATTTTATATTTATTTTTAAAAAGCACTGTGGAAATGGATTTAAAAAAACAACAACGCAGTCATAGACTCATGGAGAGAAGAGGATATATTAGCCACTAGACAGGTCTTCAGTCAATTTTTACATGTTCAATCAGTCCAATGTTCCCCTCTTTGATAGTAATGAGTACATTTCTTTCCAGAAGTCAAAGTCTCTGTTATTTTCTCCCTATTTATGGTGATCAGGTATTTGTGTCACTCCAGGTAAAATACCCTGGAAATGGCTTGTAGAAGCAGCCCTTCATGCTAAGTGCACTGTGGGAAAGATGCATTATAGAAACTCCAATCCTCTGGATATAACTGCTGACATTTTCCCCTTCCTGCTCGGTATGAGTATGAGATCACCCCATAATTTTACCTCATGGAGTCATTTGCTGCTTTAGGAAGAAATGCTCTTTGCTGATAAACATCCCTCTACACATAAATGTCATGCTGAAAAGGTTTCTCTTTTTGGAGAAATGGCCAAAAGCCCCCAATTTCAATAACTTCCTTCATTACAGAAGAGGAATAAGTGATAAAACTTGTCAAAGTAGGGGCTGGAGCACACAGTCTTCCCAACATTTCCCTGAAAGAAAAAGCAGAAGAATGCTGGAGGGACATGTGATTATTTGCACAGAAGCTCCTTTCTTAGAAAAGTTGGGTTCAGAATCTGAAATGTAATGTTGATTGCAGGTATGAACACTGAATCATTGTTGCTGATGCCAGTTCTGGACATGTAGTAATTGCTCAAGGCTAAATCTGGCTGCCACTATTTTTCAATTGTACTGTGGAGTGTTTTAGTCTTAGTACAACCGGACTCCTAACCTTACAATGGAGGGGAACAGAATGAAGCAACGGATGTATCTGTTGAGACCACTAAGTATACCCTACAAAGTGTTATTTCATTAGTTTTTTTACTAATGACTGGACGAAGCATTTTACATATGCTATCTATTCAATTAACACACATTAGTGAAAAACATGGAATGAGTCATTTACTGTGAGGATTAAAAAATCGTATCATGCCATCTTCACTGGAATATCAAAAAGTTAGGCATTTCATTATCCAACATTTATAGATGAGCAAACAAAGATCAGAGAGTTGCTTGATTTTTTTATTTACACAACTTGTAAATGGCAAAACTGGGATCTGAGCCTGGTTTGTCTGCTCATGCTTAGGACCTCACAGATGACCTGTAGCCACCCATAATTGCCTGTAAAAGTGAACTTTGGTGGAAACAATGATGACAGACTCATTGAGGATGGGTCCAGAGCATGAGAGAGTTACTATCTTTAGCATTTCACTCCTTTTCTATTCATTGATTCACTTATCAAACCCTACACAAGTCTATATCCCTGTCATTACATTACATCATGAGATTCGGAGTCCCTGGACTGCCTGGTAGGGAAAACAGAAAGAAAAATAATTATAATGTAGCAGCCTATATACCAATTCAGGTATAGTTCTGGTGCTCAATGGCTGAGTAATAGTCAACTGAAAACTTAGCATCTTAAAACAACAATTTTATTGTGATCTCCCATGGTTCTATGGGCTTTTGGACACAGCTTGGGTTCCCTCATGTTTTTTCTCCCTGGTGGTGGTTGAGACTGTGGTCATCTGGTTCTTTGAGGACTTCTTTTTATCCATGCCTGCTTTCTGGATTAGCAAGCGGGGGGCTGATCTGACAGCTATCTCTTTGCATAAATTCTCCACATGGCTAGCTTGGGATTCCTCATAGCACAAAATCCTTGACAGATGGATTTTTTTCTTGGTGACTGGCATACGTGGAGCGAACATTCCAAGAGATGAAGTTGGAAGCTGCAAAGCTCTTCCGGACTAAGCCTCAAGAAATCAGTGTCACTTTGGCTTCATTTTGTTGGTTACAAGCAAGTCTCAAGTCTGGCTCTGATTCAGGAGGTGGGGATATGTGGGAGCATGGATACTGAGAGGCATAATTCATTTTCGGGGGAGCATCTTTGGAGACTAGCTACTACAGGCTCACGATGTATCAAGCGCTTTGAGAACTCCATAGAGACCTAGGCCAAGTTTATACCAGGGCAGATTGCTCAGCCTGAAAAATTCATGTGGCAAAGGTGAAATAGTTCTTATACTCCAAGATGTCAGAGTCTGGGAAGCCCAAGTAATGGGATTGAACAGTAATGTGTATGAGCGGATTGAGGTGCACAGAGAGTGGCATGTGAATATGGAGTTTAGCAATAGCTAGTTTCTTACTGGCCATGCAGGGACGGTGGGATTGAACAAACAGAAGAGGAACCATTAAAGGGTTTAATGGACTAAAGGGTACCAAGATGAGATTCTCATTTAGAAAGATCATGCAGGTTGCAGTGGAATGTAGATCTGAGGAGGCAGTGATGGAGTCAGGGAAATTCTTGAGCTGGGATGAGGAAGAAGCTCTAGTGCTGGAATCCACCTTCCTCAGAAGGAAGCAGCTGTGAGTTTTAGGTTATGAACTGGTTCACTAAAAAGGAGATGAAAGAGGACCAGGGGCCTTTGCATTAGATAATCTGTGGAAGGCAGTGCTATTTAATACAGTGGAGACCACAGAAGCAGGGAGTGCTGATGCATCCAGTCTTGAACTTGTGAATCCTGAGACATGTGCAGGAAAATCAGATGGAGATGCCCTATATGCACTGTAGTATACACTATTGGTGCCCTTCCCAGATTTCCTTTACTGGACTAGTGCACACCTGCCTACCCCCTCATTCCGGAGCTTTCCCTCACCTAGAACTCCCTGGGAGGTTACACAACTACTTCCTGCAGTCAACTTGCAGCCAATGATGGACTAATACAGGGGTGGTCATGCCCCTTGCTACCAGGTGGGACCACTCTGTAATGCCATTTATGCTTCCAGTCTCCCTGGGACTTCGTCTGGGATCACATCTTTACACAGCTTCCCTTGCACCCCTCAATCCTCTTTCTCTCTCAGGAAGTCACCTGCACAATAACCTCAGAGAGGTCTACCTCGGGAAACCTGACTAAGGCCGGCCTTTAGATGAGTACCGGGTGCTCAGTTGTTTGGAGACAATGTAAGTTCTTTTGTGGTAAAAATCCTTTCTAAACAATAGTAGAGCCTTCTTGTAAATTGGTGTAAGAATCAAGACACGTGGAACATTTAAGCATGGGTGTGGATGTGGACCTCATAGGAAAATGCATGAACTCTGGAACAATACTACTTGGTTTTAATTCCAGCTCCACTACTTACGACTTCTGCCATCATCTGTATCTCAGTTTCCTCCTCTGTAAAATTGGGATAATATACAAAAAAGTTATTGTGAAAATTTAATGAATCTAAATATTAACAAATATGTCTAAATATATATCTAAAATTCAAAAGTGCCACAAGAAAAATTTTATCTGTTATATTCACTGCTGTATTCTCAGCACCTAGAATAAGGCCTGTTACATACTAGATTCTCACTAAATATTTGTTGAGTGATAACATGTAAAGCAATTAGAAGAGCACCTGGTACAATTTCATTCTTGGAAGCTCATCTAAAAAATCTATTCACAATAACATAAACTAAAATATTATTTTTAATTTAAAATATTTTTAATTATTTATTTTAATTTAAAATATTAATTTAAATTTAATGCTTCTCTTTATTATTTTGTAATTCTTTTTTATTTTTATAATTTTAAAAATTATGTTAGTATATGTAAACAATGAATCATGGAACACTACATCAAAAACTAATGATGTACTGTATGGTGACTAACATAACATAATAAAAGATTATTAATTACAGAAATAGCAATAACTTATTTGAAATAGCAAAAGATTTGGAAAATATACACAATTATTCCTGAAGGTGAATATATATGCATATAATTATTGAAAAGGCATAAATTATGGCTCATTCAGATGATGGAATACTATGCAGTCACTAAAAACATGAGGTATCTTGAAATGCACAGGTATGGAATAATCATTAACATATATTGTGAAAAAGGAAGTTACAGAAAAAAGCAAGGTATAGTGCATATAGTATGTTATCATTTGGGGAGGAATAGACACATATACCTGTACTATGCACAGACACACATCCACAGTCTATGGTAGGGTTCACCAGAATTACCTCTGGGGAAGGGATCTGGCTGTGGGACTCAGGAATGGGAAGGAGACTAAAGGTACACACTGTTGATTTGTGTTCCATATGCAAGGCAAATATATCCTGTTTAGAAACTAATCAAACATGCACATTTTTTAAAGGAAAGAATTGATAGTAACCAAGACTTGGCTCCCTAGGGGCGGGTGAGATGGTGGGTGTATTTCCAAATGTCCAAGAGCTAAGGGCTTCTGACTCAAAGCACCTGTTTGAACAAAGGACAAGTAAGATAGCAACATTTTCTGCACAAGGGGGCGCCAAGCCCTTTACCTGGTAAATCCCCTGTGAATTGACCTCTAAAGATTGATTACAGCTCAGCCTTCCACTCCTCTGGCTTGGAAAATTAGATTGAATACCATTATTAATTTTGATTACCAGACCTGAATTCTCTGTAAGCTCACTTCGCAGGCAGACAGACTCCAGCCTTTCATAAACACTGCCTTCAAAATCTGCCTTGGGATTTTGGATGGAGGGTGCTGAGAGTAGGCCAGAAGTTTCACCTCCTCTCTGAGTAGACGTCATCATCTTCATTTAAATAGGAATCAGACTTAGGTTAAAGGACTTGCAAGAGTAAATAAGAAAAGAGGAAGCACATGGCATATGCCATCAACTACACCTGAACTCATGAATTATTAACATTTAGTTTGAAGGGGAAACACTCAAGAGACCTAAAAAAAAAAAAAACACCAAGAAGGGGAAAGATGTTGGCCTGCCAAAAATGTTCCTGACTACAAAGAGAAAGGTGCTTTCCTCTAGCAGAACACCTTCCCCTGATTCCCTGCATGCTGGAAGGAGTAGAGGATTTGAGAAGTGAGATGTATCACTCTGGTGAATCTCAATGGTGCTGAGGGCTCCAGGTCCTTCCATGCTGACTATGAAATCCGAGCACTTTTCTAAGGTGGAGAAGACTTACATGTCATCAAATGTATGATATTTGATATCATACAAATATATGACATTTGATGGGCAGGTCACTCTTATTTTATTGATGAGGGTCCCGTGACCTATGGAAGAAAAGAGAGCTATTCAGGTCACACGGGGGTATGTGCGAATTAGGGCCACATTCTAGGTCTTTGGATGCTGATTCCAGTGTTTTTAATTTTTTTATTTTTTTCCAGTTCTTCCTAAAGTTGGGTCCCAAAACTTTAAAGAGGCTACATTACCTTTGGACCTAGTATTATAGGCCCTGGAACTGACCTTTAATTTATTTTGGGTTTCCTCCTTATTAACTCTCCATTTTCTTCATTGGTGACTAAACCTTTGAGTATGAAAGGGACCTATTAATTTTTATGAATATAATTTTTTTAGCTGTTAATCTTTATAAATAGTAATTTCCAGTTCTCTTCAAAGTCTATTGGAAGCACCTACTGAGAAGGGACTGAGTCTCTTATTTGTTTTGGCTTTTCTAGACTGTTCTGTGCCAGGCATGCAGTAGGAATTCATCCCAGCTTACCTAGTTGAGTAATGATCTGGCATCCATTTAAAAGACCTGCACAGAATCCAGAGATTCTATCACACTGATATATGGATTGCTAGTAGAGTATCAAACACTAACGCAAGCACTGCAATTTAGAAAGTAGTATTGCTTCTATGGTTGAAGTTGGAAGATGGTCCCTAAGATTTCCATTGCTTAGTGTCTCTTCCATGTATAATCCCCCTTCCCTTTGATTGTGGACAGGACCTATGTATCATGGATGCCACTCCCATAGTCATGTCAAATCAAATGGCAAAGGTGACGGGATTTAAAGATGTAGTCAAGGTCCCTAATTAGCCTGACTTTGTTAATCAAAGGGAGACTGTCTATGGGCCTGACCTAATTACATGAGCCCTTTCAGAGAGGGCTTAGGCCTTCCCTGAATTTAGAGGGATTCTCCTACTGGCTTTGGGTTGTCCAACCTCAAGGAAATAAATTCTGCCAAAAATCATGTGAGTTTGGAAGAAGGTTCTGAGCTTCAGATGAACCCTGGCCGACACCTTGCATACAGACTTGTGAGACCCCAAGCACAGAACTCAGTTAAGCTGCATCCAGACATCTGCACTACAGAAACTGTGGGATGATAAGTGGGTTTTGAACTGTTAAATGAGTAACCCATTTTAAAGGCCTAAAAAACAAATTAAACTCCTGTGATTGTGGCAGGGATCTGGACCCTGCCTTGGGTGGTCCATGAGTTGTTCTACACATACTTTCTCTCATTTTTTGTTCCTCTACTTGAATTGCATGTATTTTCCTTATGTGATGATATTCAAAGACAAGAATATATATAACTTTAGGCACCTTTGCCTAATATTTTAAAAGCTACTTAATTTGCTTATAACTCCTTTCATTCATCTATGAAGCAGGAGGGCCTGTGGTTACATGTCAGCTGGCCCATTAGGAGCACTCATCAGGAAGCTGGGCTGGTGAGAAGCTTCTACAAGCAGAGCTATAATCTATGGACTTCTTGGAGATATAAGCAGCTGTGGTGGATTGGGAAGAGAACTGGATTTGCAGTCCAGATAGCAACATTTACATTCTTACGCTACTGTCTGAAATAGTGATATGACCTTGGGCAAACCATACAACTTTCCTGATCCTCAGTTTTATTTATCTGTACAGCAAGGGATAATAATGGGTTGATGGCAAAGGACTAAATGAGCTATTGTGTTTGACTCATTTTGTCATCTTTAGTTTTTTGTTTGTTTGTTTTTTTAATCTTGTCTAGGTCAATCCTGTCTTATAGACTGTGGAGTGTCCTCACCTTCTTGATCATCTGGATTCTTCAAGTAACACTGGAAGGAAGCTCTGCAAATGGAACTTTATTGGGGATGGGAAATTGTCAGGTGACAAAGATAAGGAAAAGTTCCCATTTCCTTTCAGAGGAAAATGCTACCCTATTCTATTTCAGTGAAGAATAAAAGGAATTTAGACAAAATGTCCGTTTTCCTCTGAACTAATTTGGGAATTATAATGACATGCAGAGTCTCAGTTGAACACATGAATATTCATAATTAAAAATGAAATTGTCATTTTTTCAGATTGCAAAAATGAACAGAAATCGCCAGGGATGTCCAGGGCCAGAAGAGCTGCTCATTTTAAGAAAAGTTCAAAGATACAGAAGCAAAACAAACAAACAAACCAACTGCAAATACGTGTGTACATGTGTGTGTGTGTCTGTGTGTCTGTGTATGAGAGAGAAAGGGATAATATTGTAATATTGCAGCGGATACCAGCTGAGAATTAGTGAAATGCTGTTAGACTAGTAGTGTCACTTCTGTCTTCTCCACATGGCTCATTATCAGAGGACATGAGAGGTGTTCACCTAGGAAGGGAAGAACTTTGAAGACAAGTCCTGGCTTCTCAGCCCCCCATCCCACTTCACCACCCTGCTGCTGGGCAGCTCAAACACACATTTTGTTTTTCAGAAATACTGAGCCTTTCTCTAACTGTTCAAAGTTTAGTACAGTAGGCATACATTAAATAAATACAATAAAGTATGGTATATACACAGAAGGAAAGTAAAGTGCTCTTGGGGGGTTTTGCCTTTCATCAGTATTTACTATATCCATGTTGTAAATGAGCAAAGTGGGACCAAGAGATGTTGTGCATGCCAGTTTTTCATGACATATTAGAAAATTTATTCTCTTAATTAGAATTGTTATCTGTATTTTCTACTTGAAGAGTCTTTGTAGGATATTTCCTTAAATGTAACATCAATAGACACCCAGGCTGATGTTCAGGGAGAAGTGGACAGACTCTAGTCTGAGGTCTGGGCTATGTGGCCTGGGGTAAGGCTCTAGTTTCTAGATCCTCATTCTTGGTGGGGCAAGTCTGTGATTGAACTTGATGACCATTAAAAGCATTCTAGATCTCCACAATCTGTGGCTGTGATTCCTCTCACTCTTATGTTCCAGTTCTCCAGACATTATGAAGCTGCTGTAGTTCATTTCTCTGAGCCCAACAGAGGGAGAAAAGCTAAGAGTTGTGTCAGAGCCTTTAACCTTTAATAATCTGCTCTACTTTATGCTCAAATCCAGGGGAGCAATTATTTCTGTTGTGCCATGGTAAAATGGGAGAGCTGCTAAGCTGACTTGTTCTAGATTATTGACTTTAACCAAGATACATCTTCCTTGATTGAGAAAGTAGATTTAACAGCCTAGTAGCTCTGTAGTTTCTCCCAGATACCTTGGGTAGCACAGATTTATTTCTTTTCTTTCTTTTGTATTCACTAGCTTCTTTGGAGTTAATGGTTTCTTCCTGTAATAGTGCCATGATTGACTTTCCTGGACACCACCCACATCCATTATTCTAGTTGCAGAGCTTAATTGAAATGACATCTTAGAATTATTTCTTTAAAATTCATTGTTTAATTCAGTAAATTTAGTATTAATTAATGCCAACTGCCCTGATATTTTGGCCCCCTATTTGTCACCCTCTCAGCTCATGGAGCAGTATAGGATATAATAGGTCTATTGGATTTTACGGGACTTATTCTACTTTACAATTCAGATGTACTAGTGTAGCAAAAATGGGAATTCAAAATGGCTTGGTATTTTGTAATGATCATGCACTTGGAAAAGAGAAAGGAAAGAAGAAAGGAGAAGGATATGGAGAGGGGGGAAAAGAAGGAGGAAGGTTGGTTGCTAGATGCCACTCATCAAGTTTAGAGCCATGGTACTGGGGTCAAGACAAGGATACAGTGGCTGTTAGAGGACTCCTAGAATAACTGCAGATAGCCATATACTTCAAAAGCCATGTTCCATTTGTATGACATTCAAAATGAGATGGGTGTGTGTATGTGTGTGTATGCAAATATAGTTAACTCTATTTTCCAGCCCTGTGGGAAAATGGTGTGTGTAATTAACCAAATAATGCTGTATCAAAGAATAATCATGCATCTTGTAATACAGTATAAATTTTGTAAGAATTAGTCTATGATGGGAATGTAATTCTGAGTCTTAGTGGTTAAATATGGACTTTGGTTGGGTTTTCCCAGAAGACTCTTGAGTTTAGGATTTGAGAGCAAGTAGCTTGCTTGAGAGGTGATCAAAAGGAGCATCCAAAGGTCAGGCCTAAGAGGGAGGACAGCTAAAAATGTGTAATTTTTTTTTTTTTGCTCAGTTACCACACAGGCAACTGGGGCTCAGCCTTGCTGGAAAACTCTGGAGGATGGTGCAAAATGCATCTCCAGAGGATAGGAAACAGTATTTATTCTCTAGACCCCATCTGTTATCCTGAGGGCTGCTTCCTGTTACTTCTAACTTGCCCAGTTCATGTGGGCAAAAAGAAAGTCCCTGGGCAGAGAGGAATAAGTACTTGCTTTAGGCTGCAAAAGGTTTGTAGTGAAGGATGGGTGCCACAGGGATATAAGGGGAACACTAATGGTGTGTGTTGTTTCTAATAATTCATGTCTCGTCAGGCCCAAATGCTGTCTGAGGTTAGAATGGGGGCTTTCAGATCCTGGGACAGACTGCTTTGGGGTCATGATTACCATGAGGGGTATAAATACGTACTATACTGTAAAACTCCTCAGCCTGGTACAATTTATCTATGTGGTCAGTGTTCTGTACAGCTCACTTTCCTGGGTCAGTACAGCTGTCTCTGGCTGCCATGAGTTTTGGCTGCTAATGGCTTATAGCTGCCCCCCCTTCTCCAGAAGATTGCCCTGGCTGATGGGAGCCAGATGTCCAGGGAGGTTATACCCCTGAGGGTACAGCCCACAGCCCATGACTCAGAGCCCTGACTTATCCTGTATATCATCCAAGTAGATTGCTTGTTCTATCTATAATGGCAACCGTCCATTTATGCCCTAAGTGGTATTGATACCCTGTCTGTGCCTCTTGGCTTCATACACCATAGTGTTTGGCTACTCCATGAAAATGCCTCTTTACTATACCATATTAATAGTTTCATAAGCCTTAGGAAGACTACCAGACTACTTAGCAGAGCAAAGTAGGTAGGTACATGGAATTCATGTGTCTGTATTTGGGTCCAGAGTAGGCAATATTAATGTACCTCAAGCCAGGGATCGAAGGCAGTGATCATCATTTTATATGAGGAAAATCTTATTATCCCATTTTAGAGATAAGGAAACTGAAGCCCGGTTATTTCACTAACTTGCACAAGCTCACACAACTTTCCAAAGTATAGATTTGGGATTTAAATAATGACTTCCTAGACACAAGGATTATATTTCCTCTACTGTGCCACACTGTCTCTTAAAGGTAAGATGGCACAGATCCTATTAGACTAGAACCTTGACATAAGGGAAGAAAGTATGGCAGTGGCAGGAAGCTCCCCAATTTCCAAAGATTCTTAAATATTAGGGGTCGATGGATTTATCCAGTGCAACATTGGAGATGCTCTGGTTCTTCCTGGCTGTATTGATCATGTGATCTCCGATCACGTAAGAGTTTCCCAGACTTGGCAATGCTTTCTGATTGGCAGGCCTGACTGATGTATCAGTGGAGGGTCCCAGACTTCTTCCTCATAGAGATTGATCACCCTGATTCTCATGCTGAATTCAATTAAGTCTTCTTTTATTTATAACTTAGAAGAGCTCATAGTGTCTTGAGGCCAATGTAATGCATGCCCTAACCATCAGAACAGTATTGAGAGAGATGATTTTACCCCAGGTCCTGTTGAACACACATTGTCAAGCAAGAAACACCATCTCCAGGGCACCTGGGTGGCTCAGTGGGTTAAAGCCTCTGCCTTCGGCTTGGCTCATGATCTCAGGGTCCTGGGATCGAGCCCCACGTTGGGCTCTCTGCTCGGCGGGAAGCCTGCCTGCCTCTTTGCCTACTTGTGATTTCTGTCAAATAAATAAAATCTTAAAAAAAAAAAAAAAAAGAAACACTATCTCCATATGAGACTTTTATGTTTCCAAACCAGGAGGGCTCTAACAACATGGGGTCTGCAGATTGTTTCAAAAAGTAATTCTCTTTGCTCTTACTTTTTACCTGACTTTCATTTAAATTCTATAAACATTTGCTGAATACTTACCAAGTGCCAGGCCCCACTGTAGGCCCTGGGGAGACTACAAAGATCAAGAAGATGTTGTCTTGCCTTCATGCTTGTAGAGAAGATGAGCAAATAAACAACCAAGCATTATACCTGGTGGAAAAAGTTAAAAGTTAATGGATAATTAGTCATTCTTGCATCCAGCCGTGTGAGTGCAGAAGGGCAAGTGGTTAATTCTGACCGCAGGAGGTTTGGAAATGACATTGAAGGATGAGCACAATACTGAAAGACAAGGAAAGGGACTGGATCTATTTACCAGTGTAGGCCACATTAGGGAAGAGGAAATAGCAGTTTTTAAACTGTTTTCTTACAGTGGAGCTAATCTGTAAGTTACTGTGCATAGATATTTTTGCATGTGTGTGGAGGAAAAATTCAGTGAGATGCAAGGGAGAGAAATATTTTACAACTGGCAGAACTCCAGCCAGAGATGAATTGTTATGTTCATCACAAGTTTCCCATGACTTAGTCTTAAAGAGCCAAACTCCTGTCCATGTGACATAGACAAAACCACGACAGCATGATTGTATTAATATTTCTGATAATCTGCATCACTTATCATATGGCAATTATGTGGACCCAATATGTCCTGATGCAGTTTGGTTTTTAGGCAGCTGGAATAGACTGCCTGAATTTGTTTTAGTTTAACAGACCCGGGCTGTGTTTATGTTGAGCAGAGAAATAATTTTTTCCCATTACAGTGATTTACAAAAACTGTCACTCTGCACTTCTGCAGGTTCATTTTAAAGGGATTTGGTAAGATTCTGTTTGTTAGTGGTGAAGGAAGAAAACAATATTGACCTAGTTTTCACCAAGGGAGTAATGGGAAGTGACAGCCTAGAGGCAGGCTGAAAAGGTGACAGCAGAAATAGTTCAGTGCAAAATGAGGAGGAGAATGATATTTATTGAACACCTGCTATGTTCCAGGCACAGTTCTAAGCATGATTTATGTATTGTTTCATGGATTGTATAAAGATCAAATGGAATTATGCCTGTGAAAGTGCTTTATAACATGCTTTACAAATGTAGGCATAATTAATATTTCCCTTTATTGTAAAGCATCCTAATATTCATCTGAGACCATTCCCTGTTTTCTGTCACCAGATGTTAATTTATGTTGAAGCAGCAGAAGTCATTTTTCTGTTACTCATAACATCTAAGCAGGAAAAGGTGATGGAAGAAGCAGGCAAATTGACCCATGGGACAATGGGAATGTGTTCTGGAAGGGGTCTTTATTTAGATTCTTGTTTTCAGTTCCTCCTTGACTTTGATTTTATGAGCTGCTGGTACACCGCTCAGTGGTGCTATCAGGGATGAGCAGTCACTTTCTCCCTCCATGTGACTTCATCCAGTGCTGGAGAAGGAGTAGTGGTAGGAGAGTGGACTTGACCTTAGAAAGACTTGCCCTAGAGTGTCTGATCTCTTGGCCCTCTATTCACCTTATTTCATCCTGCTTCTGATTTTTTTCAGTGAGTTTGAAGGTCATATTCCCTACTTTTGGAGAAGTTGTGATGAAATGCTATGTCCAGTTTCATTAGACATTTCCACCCTATTGGGCCTCACTGCATCTACATGTAAAAGGTCTCCTAGCTGAGAGATGGCTAATGGAAACAGAGCCTAAAGGAGCTGATATTTAGGTTTCTGCCCTGGAACCAGAAATAACTGCATTATTTTCCTACTAGGGAGCAAATGGCTGATATTGTAGCATTTTGAAATTCTAACATTAAAATGTGCCTCAGAGCCAGTCTTTCTTTCACCACATCCTTCCCCAAAATAAAAGCAAAAGCCTTAATGTACAATGAAGATGCAAAAAGAGATGCTCAAAGAACCAGAGGCAATCTTATTTCTCTACTTCCATTTTGCATCAGTTTCTTTCACTATGTATCTTGAAAAGTCTTCAGTGGCTCCCACTATTCAGAATGCAGTCTAAATTTCTAAGCAGGGCATCAAGATCAAGATGCTTCATCCAATGTCTCCACCAAGTCCCTCAGCATTATCTCTCTCTCTTTCTCAAGGATTCCCTTGGAATACCCTATACTATAGCCAAATTGTATTTCTCTAGATTCACAGAAGGCCCCATGTCTTCTGTCTTCCATGTTTGTTTTAACATTCTCAGTGCCTATGGTGTCTTTTTCTTGGTACATCCAAATTCTACCCTTCTTTTTTGTTCCCACTCAATTGCTTCTCATTCATGAAGCCTTTTTCAACTCCCTTCTTTTTGTCTCTAGGTGGTAATGGTCTTCCTTCTTTCAAAATGCTTCAGTCTTAGAACATTTTGCCCAAAGCATTTAACCATCATTATGGTAGTTTCATATTATGTAGTATTGGATTCTTATGTATACATCATCATCTTCTTATAGATAATATGTTACTATGTGCTCATCTTTCAAGACCATTCTTGGTAAAACTTTTTACAATTCTGCCTTACTTGATCTGAGTTAGCTCTCATAATCATTTAGGACCCTGTGTGATACTATATTATAATCTCATGACTGAGTCATAGTAGAGATAAGAAGAGCAGATGCCTTTGAGTCAGACCTGCATATGAGTCCTAATTCTGCCATGTTTAAACTCAGCGATATTGGACCAGCTATCTAACCTTTTGGAACCTCAGTTTCTACCCAACAAATGAAGACAATCACTTCACTTGGTTAGTTATTGTGGTGGCTTGAATATGCCCCTTCACCACTACCTCTCTACCCCCCTGCAAAAAAAGATGTTTACATCCTAATCCCTGGAATCTATGGATGTTACCTTATTTGAAAAAGGGTCTTCACAGATGTAACTGAATTAGGAGTCTTGAGACAAGAAGACCATCCTGGATGATTTGGGTGTGTCCTAAATCCAATAACAAATATATTTATAAGAAATACACAGAAGAGAGGTCAGACATAGAGGAGAAGGCAATGTGAAGATGGAGGCAGAAATCAGAGTGATATGGCCACAAGCCCAAGAAGCAGTGGCACAGATTCTCTCCTAGAGCCTCTGTAGGGACTACATCCCTGATGACACTTTGATTTTAGACTACTGGGTCTAGAATCATAAGAGATTGAGTTTCTGTGGTTTTAAACCACCTACTTTGTGGTAATTTGTCATGGTAGCCCTAGAAAACTAATAATCATTTTTATTATGTTGTTTTGCTGTCTGTCCCATAAACCTCAGAGTGTCTCAAGATCAGGGACTGTCCTTTGTCCCTTCACAAACCACACACCCTTGGTTCTAGCTCAGTGCTTGGAGCAATCATACATGGTTGATAAATTATACATAAAATATTGTCTGATTAGCTCTCCAACAGACCCATGGAATTGAGATTGTTGTCACAAAAAGGAAAGGAAACTTGGAAAAAAAATAAGAGAAAAATTTAAAAGGAAACCCCTGTACTTTAAGAATTTATGCTCCTATGTTTTTTCTAATCCATTTATTATCAGTCCCAAAAAGCCAGGACAGTCTTAATGTATAATTTAGATCAGAGACAATGGGATTTCTCTCATTTTCCTACAGTTGTCAATTAACATTTATCAGGGGCCTCTTTGTGCAGAGGCTTGTGCAGCATTAGGGTCTTATAGTAGCTGCATTTCACTTTCTTGACTGATTACCGGCCTCTAATTCCTTTTACTTATGCAGAGAATGCCCATCCTAACTCTGGGGAGATCCATCCTCCTCTAGTGGGATAGGACTTTGTCCATGGTGCTGAATGTCATGCACATTAGAACTATCACAACCAGCATAGTAACTGTATACAAAATATGCATGCTCAACCATAAGGATAGTTAATTAGAGTAATATTTTTAATATAAAGAAGCACTTCTAGGACTCTTCAGGTATTTTATTTATTCATCTTCATCCAAATATTTATTAATCCAGTTTTCTGTACCAGATACTCTGCTAGGTGCTAAAGAGAATGTCTCTTGTGATGAAGATGGCCTCAGTCTTGTGGGGGAGACAAACACACACAACAGAGAAAGGCTTGTGTTAAAATGGATAGATTGTATTACCAAGAACAGTGGGTCATAGCCAAAGAAGTATAAAAAAGAAAACTGACATGTGTTATGTTTTCATTCATTTGTTCATGTCATCACTCATTTATTCCTTCATTCAACATATAATCACCATCTACAGTAATAAGTTTTCAACTTTTATGGGAGATTGAGCCCTGGAAGCCAGGCGTCATTTTCTCATGAAGCACTTTCTGCTATAGTCGGACATTTGATGTTGGTGGTATCTCATTCTGTTACAATTTCAAGATTCTAGACTTCCACAGATAAAGTGAAAGAAGTAGAGAGAACAGGATCAAAGAAGAGAAATGGATTAACACCTACTATGAAATGCTAAAGCCCCTATTTATGTTATTTCATCTAATTTTCCCAACAATTCTATTGAATCTGGTAGTATTGTTAATACTGCTTTAACAGTAAGGTAGAAGATACTAAGAAAGATTAAATAGCTTTCTCAAGGACACACAGATAACAAATGGAGGAGTTGGCAACAATACCTGTCTGAATTCAAAACCTAAAGATACCCCAAAATCTCCCTATACATACAATCAGCCTAAGGGTGCATTTTATGTACTGTGATACAGGGGCAGCTGGGATATAGGGAGGTCATTCTCATACCTTAATTACAAACCCCCTTTGGTTTGTGTACAGGGTAATGTCTTTGTGAGTTGTGACGTATTGAGACTACTGTAGATGCTGCATTCCAAATGACTGGAATGTCCCTAAATGCTGGCAGCCGAAGGGCTTGAGGGAGAGTATTGACTGTGTTAGCTTTTTCTCTGGGAGAGGACCTGGTATCAATCTCTGGGCTCAGTGACAGCTGTCCTAAGTTGTAACTCTTTTTGGTTTTTACTGAAATAACTCATCATGATGTTCTATTTGTCACTTGTCAAGGAAATCAATATAGTCTAGACTTGTTACCTTGCCAAGATCTGTATTGAACAATTTATGGTCAAAGGCAAGTTTAGCAACAAAGCAGGAGGGGGAAGAGCTGATAAAAGAATTTGGATCGCCCTCCCTCATATTGAGGATCCAGTACCTTTCTCTAATGGTGTGGGTAGCGGGGGTTGTTGAAATACCCTTCGCAGAACTAAGGAAGAGAGTACATTTTACAAAAAGAAGGGGCCTGAGAACACGAGAAAGGTTTTCTTTAAAATAGGGACAATCATATTTGCTTGGCAGTGTTGCTGTGAGTATTCTATGAGATACTTAATAATATATAGTGTCTAGCATAGAGCCTGGCATGAAGCAGATAGTGAATGACTGGTAGCCATCATAGGAACTAGGGAGAAAGGGAGAGAAAAAGACCGTGAGTGAAAATAACATCCATAGCAATAGCACAGAAATCTTCAGGGCCAGGAGTGAAAAGAAGCAAATTGTCAACATGAAGGATAGAAGTGGTATGTTTCATATTCTTTGGTCATTAAGTTATTTCGTTCATTTAAACATTTATCAAGCAGCAAATGCTGTTCCAGGTGCTGGAGAAATGGAAAAAAAAGAAGTAATTGTGTTGCCTTGCAGGCCCTCAGTATCTAGTTGAGGAGACAGCTGTCAACACAGTTGCACTGTGGGTTGATGGAGACTGGAAGAGAGGTGGGAAAGGTGCAGTGGCAGAGGGTGGCATAAACTCCTGGAGCACAGGGTTCACATGCCCATTTGCTACAGGACCACTACAGTAAGAGATGCATGGAAAGCCCTCAACGATACCAGTTAAATTAGGACATATTGGATGAAAGAGTGAAGAAATCTGCTGGGGTGGTAATGAAAGACTGCATGGAGACAAAAATTTTTGAGCAAAATACTTGATGCTTGATCATTAAGAGTTTTGAGGGGCAGATGAGGATGTGTGCGTGTGTGTGTGTGCGCGCATGTGCACATGTGTGTGTGTGTGTGTGGTGGGAAGTGGGGTAAGGTGAGAGAGATGCCAAATCAGTAGAAAAAGTGTGTGAAAGATACAGGAGCATGAAATTGCAGGGACCACTGAGAAGCACTTGGATGTGGTTGGAGTGTGGAGAGTACTAAGGCTGGCATGGCAGACAGTGGTAGATTAAAATATGAGCCAATTTTACGGCTTCATTCTCTTTTTTTTCACTTAAAATGTATTTACTGAATGATTATTAGGTGTTGGTGTGTGTCACAGGCTTTGGAGATACAAAACTGACCAGATGAAGGAAAAATCCCCAGCTCATGGAATGTCCATGGAGAGACAGACAATAAAAAGCGCTTAAAATTACATAATGTTCCATTGTAATTAGCTTTGTGGAGAAAAGTAAATCCTGGAAGAGAGGTGTGGAGGGCTAGGGAGGATGGAAGAACCACAAGTGGGTCCTAGTGGTTAGATACCCTGCCGTTCTTTGCCTTAGGACCTGAATTTGTAAAGCCATGTTACATTTCCTCCCAGGTACCGTGATTTCACTTGAGCTTGTGGTTTCCATATGAAGTCTGATCCCTAGAGTTCATAATTGCATTGGTAATGTTGTAAGATTCCTTGGACCTCTTTAGCCAACCTACATATAATATCATAGGCAATTAGTTTTTCTTGTCAAAAAAAAAGAATAATAGTTGATTTATTACTAATTGTCAATTATATACTTTGTCATCTGTGTCCTGGAACTAGATTTTGATATACATAAACTCTTCTACTAAAGTTCTCATGTCAGCTTAACTGAACACTGAATTTTTCTCATCTCTAAGAAAATAAGTAGTGTTTCTTCTGTTTCTGCTTCTGTCACAGGAAAGACTTGGTTTTCTTCTCCATATAGTCTTTTGGTGACAGGTTCAGGGGTGCAGTATCTTCAAATTCCTTACTTGCTGCAATTGTTTTAGCATTAAATACTCTTATGAGGAAAGGAGTGAAATATAAAGATTATTCTTATTTTGATTAATCATCTTAAATCCTTTTGGGTCAAAGTAGGTATAAATAAATGGAAGAGTCCCCAAATTAGGATTGCTATCTAATCTGTTCTTGATGTACAGTGAGAGGTTTCAGGTTAGTGAATGGAAATAGAAGTTGCATTTTATTTATGCAATGTGAGAATTGGGCTATTTGCTCATTTTCATAAATATAGGTCATGAGGCCCAGTGACGTGAAATCAACTTTGCATGTTCTTTGAAAGACCTTTCAAACCAACCACTTTGCATTGTTCTTCAGTCTCCCAAATACTACAGGGATGGGCTCCACGGTCTCCTCATCCCTTCACAATTTCCTGACAAGAATGGGACTGGCAATGCTGAGCCCTTGGGCTTCTTAGCTCACTATCTCCTGCCTTTCCATCACCCCATCTTCCCTGTTTTTCAATACTTCCCTTACTGGCTCTTTCCCCTGAACCTGCTAGTTTATCCCATATTTAGAAAATAAAAATGAAAAGGAAGGAAAGAAGGAAGGAAGGAAGGAAGGGAAGGAGGGAGGGAGGAAAAGAAAAAAAGAAAGAAATCCTTTAACCACCATTTTCCACCAAAGTCATATCCTTTTCTTCCCTTCCACATTAAAATCTCTTGAAAGAGTTGTCTGTGTGCACTTTCTCTCCCTCCCTTTCCAACCATACAAAAGCCTATTTGCAGCAGCATTCCTGTCACTGCACAATCTACAGATTGTTTCTGGTGGGGATGTCAGAGGTCCCTAGGTGTTTTAAAGAAGCTATCATTTAATTCCTTGGTAGAACTGACACAGCTAACAGGTGGCCTCCTCCTTTGCTGCTTGGTACTTACTCACTCTGCTCTTCTCCCGTTGCCCTCTCCACCCCCCAGCAGCTCTTTTTTTTTTTTTTTTAAGATTTTATTTATTTATTTGACAGAGAGCACAAGCAGGGGGAAAGGCTGAGGGAGAGGGAGAAGCAGGCTCCCCGCAGAGCAGGGGAAGCCCCCCCATGTGGGACTTGATCCCAGGACCCGAGCCGAAGGCAGTGGCTCAACCAGCAGCTCTTTTCCTATGGTTTTCGCTCCTTCTCTTCTTCATTGTCTTATTCTCACCCTAACCTGCTTTTACACCTCCATGACTTCAATTACTATCTTTAATCGTTATGCCAGTAATGATTAGATCTGTATCTACAGCCTGAATGTATCTTCTAATCCAAGATTCACTCACTTAATTGCTTGCTGATCATCTCCACAGCGACCCTTCCTTCATTCAGTAATCGTGTGGCTATGGTCACATTGGAACGGTTGCTCTTTTTCTTTATAAAATTTTTATTATTGAAGTTGACATACAGTGCTATATCAGTTTCAGGCATGCAACATAGTGATCTGGCAGTTCTAGACTTATAATGTGCTCACCACGGTAAGTGTAGGCACCGCCTGTCACCATGTACTACCATTAGGAGACTTTTGACTATAATCCGCATGCTGTGCTTTTCATCTCTGTGACGTTTCTGTGTTGTGGCTGGAAATGTGTATCTCTGAATCCATGTCACCTATCTTGCCCATCCCCCCCAACTACCTCCCCTCTGGCAACTGCCGGTTTGTTCTCTATATTTGTGAGTTTATTTCTGTTGTTGCTGTGAAGTCATTATGGTATTTCTTTTTCTCTGTCTGGCTTATTTTACTTAACATTCTCCTCTCTATATTCATCCATGTTCCACAGTCCAAAGCTTCTAATTTATCCCAAGCAGCATACAGTTTGGGCTGTACAAATATCCAATCTAGACACCCGTCTCTTCCAGAAGTGTTTCACAAGGTAACCACAGTGTTCCTTGGTTTGAACAGCTCATCTGCTTGAAAAAGGGGCCAGAAGTCCCTGGAATGTCACCCTCCACGCTGACCCTTGGATCCTTGTGTCAGAGACTGCCTAGCTTTTCACCAAACCCATTTTTGGGGTCATGGGGGTACATATTTAGACCACATTTACCAAACTGCTTTGCAGTGACTGAATGGAATGTGATATAAATAATTTCTAGACCTGACCCATAAAAGCTTCCTTTGGGATTTTCCATTTCTTCTGCCTTCCTATGTCTAAATGGAGAAGACTCAGAGGCCTTTGGGAAGGATGGAGACAAAAACAGTTGCAAATTATCTCTTTTGTTTTGACTCTAACTGAACTTTTCCCAGCAAGAAATAAGCATATTCTATTAAGCCAGCAAAATTGAAACATTGGATGTTACAGAATTTAGCCTATCTTAACTAATATACTTTTATTTCCTAACAGTTATTGATTACATAGCACTTAATATGCCCAGTCACTTTCTTCACGAATTCATTTAATGTTCTCAAAAACTAGATAAGGTGTGTATGGATTATTAGCGCTCTTTTAAAGATGAGGAAACTGAGGCCAGAGACGTTAAGTAACTTAATTATGATCATATAGCTAATAACTGGCAGACCTGGGATCTGAACCTATATTCTTTTTCTTTCCTTTTCTTTCTTTCTTTCTTTTTTTTTTTTTTTTTTGAGATTTTATCTATTTGATAGAGAGAGAGATAGCAAGAGAAAGAACACAAGCAGGAAGAGTGAGAGAAGAAGTGGACCCCGCTGATGCTGGGCTTGATCCAGGACCCTGGGATCGTGATCTGAGCCGATGGCAGATGCTTAATGACTGAGCTACCCAGGCATCCCTGAACCTACATTCTTTGCTTCTAGAGTACATGCTCATATACAGGCTCAAAAGAGATGTATAGAAGGCATAATAATGCCCCCCCAACATGTCTGTGTACTAATCCCCAGAACCTGTGAATATGTTTCTTTATATGATAAAAGGACTCTGAGGATATGATTAAATCAAGGATCTTGAGATGGGGAGATAATCCTGGATTATCTGGATGTCTCTATGTAATCACAAAGGTCCTTAAAACTTGAAGAGGGAAGGGCACCTGGTGGCTCAGTTAGTTAAGTGTCTGACTCTTGATTTCAGCTCAGGTCATGATCTCAAGGTCCTGATTGAACTCCCTGTTGGGGTTCATGCTCAGTGGGGAGTCTGCTCTGGATTCTTTCTCTCCCTTTCCCTCTGCCCCTCCCTCTTGCTCTCGCATATCCACGCATTCTCTTTCTTAAATAAATAAATAAATAAATAAATCTTTTTTTTTTTTTTTTTAACTGAAGATGGAGGTAGAAGAGAGGGTTAGAGTGATTTAGTGTGGGAAGGATTCAACTTCTTTTGCTATCTCGGAAGTTGGAAGGGGACCATGAACCAAAGAATATAGGCAGCCTCTAAAAGCTAGAAAGGGCACAGAAACAGATTCCCCCTGGAACCTCCAGGAGAAACACAGCCATACTGACATCTTGATTTTAGCCCATTGAGACCAGTATCAGACTTAAGACCTGTAGAACTGTAAAGTAACAAATTGTGCTATTTTAAGTTACTAAATTTGTGGTAATTTTTTATGGCAGCATTAAGAAACCAATATAAAATGTAACAGAGGAAAATGTTCCCTCACCATGGATAACATTCACATTTCTTAGAAGTTTTTGAAAAGCAAGTTTGCCATTAAGATAATCCTACTTAATTAGGAGACTATCAATACCTACTGTGCCCCATTTCTTTTTTTTTTTATTCAGTCATTTTCAGTTCAAAGCTGGAGTATTTTTCCATTTAATTATTCATAAAATTTACACATTAGGAATGAATAGTCATGAACATTAAAATTTGGTTAGAAACTTTCACATAGTGATTTTATTTTAAATAAATACACCCACTCTGTAATTTTTGTTTTTAATATTCTGTATTGAACTACTAACAACTCCTCAACCAATTGTTACTTCTATTAAAAGTCTTGTGTATGAATAACCAGATAAAAGCCAGCACATGGAGAAGGCCATGTTTTTTATGCCATTCGCAGTGTTAAGAAGATTAGGCAGCTAAAACTTAAATGCACAAGGAAAATATCCCCCAGACTTTAAATACAAAGGTCATAATGATCTTGTCCACCCCAACACCACTTCCCTCTGTTATTCTTCTACACCCAACCCAACGTCCCTTTCTATCGCTGGTTTGTATCTACATGTCTGTTAGTCTTTCTTAATATGTTCAGTAACATTTAATGACACTGTTTTCTTTCTGAATATGTAAAATGCAGTTTCGAGAAGTTGAGAAATGAAAGATGTATATTGATCCTGACGGGAAGGATGAAGAAAACTGCCAAGATCCTGTGGTTAATTAGAACTGCAGTTGGGGTCGAAACCCATCAGCTGACCATCACATGATACCGCCTGTGCCTGCTGTTCTGGAGGGTAAAATAGACACCTGCTTCCAGATGTCTTCCTGAGATCCGAGATCATCATTTCTAGTCAGGGTATTTTTCAACCGAGGATGCTGAGGACCATATGGGCAGCACCACTTTCCCAAGGCCACGTTACTGGTCTAAGAGCATAAACTCTCTTCTTTCTATTACATTGAGCTAAATTGGCTGCTTATGAGCTTTATAAGTGCTTTGGAAACTTTGGGAAACCAGTGACTGGTTGTTTATTTGTTTATTCTTCAATGAAAATACATTTAAGCACTTAGGCATTGAGGATGCAACAGTGAATAAGACAGAGCCCTCTTGAAAAACAGCCTGTAAATAAAATAGTCCTTCAGCCTGCCGTGGTGGTGAAGGCACAACGATGAAGACAGACATTGCCAGGTTTATATTCTGGCTCTGCTGCTCATTAGCTGTGTGAACTTGGGCAAAGTTATTAAAAACTCTCTCTGAGAATCCTCCAAACCTCTAATTCCTTTCAAAATGACGGTAAAACTATCTAACCGAATTGTTGTGAGACTTGGGTGAAATGTGACATCTCAAGAATGTAGCCCAAAATTGGATTTCAGTGAGTGGTTAAGTAGATGCATCAAAACCTGGGTATGGTATGTTCTGTAATAGAAGAATGTCCAAAGTGTTGCGGAGACTTTAGAGGCAGTGAAAATTCTTTCTGACCTCACCTATAATAAAAAGAATCTTCAGAGTCAATGAACTTTAGCATCACTCTTTTAAGATTAAATGATCATAAGCCCATTTTTGTGAAATCTTAGAAATGTGGGATTTGTGGTTGAGTTCTATCTAGTGGTGGGTGTGGTGGGGAGGAAGTCCTGAGTCCAGGTACTCCTGAAAAATCACAGCCCTCTATGTTTCCGTTCTTCCCTTGCTCTGCAAGTAAGAAGAAAGCATTTGTCTTTTCTAAGAACTGACCTCTTATTTATACATTGACTCATTTGTTTTCTCCATGCTTTTCAGCATACATCATTGAATCCTTATGACAACTCTGTAGAGATCATACTGACTTTTGTAGATGATGAAGAATAGATAACCTACTTGTCTGAACTCAGGGCTATGGACTATCCAGGAAATGATCAACTCCATTTCTTTGTTGTTTTTTTTGGGGGGGGGCGTGTTACTGGGGCAACTTTAAGTTTGTATCTGTAGTTTGGCTTCAGGACTTCAGCCCGGACTGCCTATACTTTGCAAGAGCAGCAGGGACAGTTGTGCTGGAATCTGGCTTTAGGTAGTGTCACATAGAGACAACCTGGCTCTTCTTCGTCTTCTTCTTCTTCTTTTTAAATTTAATTTTATTTCTTTTTAAAATTTTTTAATTAACATATCATGTATTATTAGCCCCAGAGGTACAGGTCTGTGAATTGCCATAACCTGGCTCTTCTGATGTCCTCTCCCATGGTCTCTGTTTGACACAGCATGGCCCAAAGCTCCAAGTTCTGGACTGTATGTGAGCAGTGGTGTGTTCCTGAGCTTATAGTGTGAGGATCTCATGGGACTATGCAGAGGCCTTCACCACTCAAACACCCCTCACTCTCTTTCCAACTAAACATGAAATAGCCTGCAGACAAAATACACTTTCATATTCATGGGTCATAGCACAACCAATATATGCAATGTTTTTTCCCCTTGCAATGGGACTTAACAAAAAAAAAAGTCTGTGATGAGGTGTTATTGTCAGTAATTTGGAGTTCAATGAAAGGGATACATTATGCACATTTTACATTATTTATATTACATTATTTACATTTTACAGCCATCCATTGAATGCTTACTGTGTATTAGGCTCTCAGAGTATATAAATTTGAAGAAAATACAACTGTTGCCCTCAAAATCTCAGTCTGTTTCTCAGTAGGCAGAAGACAAATTACTCTGAACCATGTAGAATTGCTGATATCTGACCATTTCTGACTTCCAAAAACAAACAGACATTTTGTGTGATTCAGTGCACTACATGTAAGAGATAAAGTAGGGAAGTGATTACAGCTCTGCGTCTCACAGTCATAACCATATTGAGTCTTTACCATAGTCTGGGAGCTTTATGTGAACCATTTCACTTTGTCTGCACACCAACCAGTAGAGGTGGACAGTAGAGTTATTCCCATTTTGAAGTGAGCAAACAGATTTAGAAGGATCAAAGTCTGCTAGTGGTAAGTGTCTGGACCAGAGTTTCACTCAGGTCTACCTAATTCTGAAGCCTTTGCTCTCCATGTTTTAGTCTTATTACCTGTGAAATGAGAGAAAAAGTAGCATCTTCCTTCCAGTATTTTGCAGTCACATTGAACTTTATTATGAAATGACACCAGTTTAAATAGCACATCTAAATCCTCAAAAATCTGTATATAATTAAAGCATAAGAAAAGTACACTTTTGAGGGAAAATTAATATTGCATTTGTGGAGAAAAAACCTTATATATATGCAAACTCTAATTTTATTTTTGGTTGGTTAGAAGAGGAATGATTCACAGTACCATGTAGGGATAAAAAAAATTCAGAGACCTCACGATGTAGAGCAAGATTGCTAACAATAGCAAATGGACCGATCGATAGCGAATCATTTTAGAGAGCTCACTCATGGAGAATATTGATATCTATCTTGGTCATTCTGTCTGTGAAATAAACAGGCACCTCTTCTCTCTGTGAGAAAAACCACACAGAAGAGCCTGGGCAATGTTTCTAAACAATTAATTGGATTATTATCAAGGCCTAATGGATTGGTTCAATATATTCACATAAAACCATCAAGAGAATTGGGCTAGCAGTTTCCTTGTAGCTGTCATCAAAATATATGACAGGATGTAGGAGTTTTAAATTATTATTACTTTTTACAGCATTTTGTGTGCTTCATTTACGTTATAAATAGGGTCTATTTGAAAGTCATTGACTGGGTCTTTGGCTTTGTTTCAAATAACAGATATGGTAGATATTGTGGCATACTCAGTTTGCTAAGGAATATGATATAGCTAAACTTCCTGATTCTTATATTCATGCAAAATGTTTGTAATGCAAGGTTTTATGCCAGAGGTATAAGAAAGACCTCATAATGCATGTGTCAGTTCAACCTGGCCACTGGAAATATACCGATATTTTCTTCATGGGAAAGGAATGAAGGAAGAGGAATATCATAATGTTTGAGTTGCCCTCAGGAATAATCTGTCCTAGATATGGACCAAAAAAAAAAAAAAATGTTGCCAAGTTAAATATTCCTTGCTTTAAGAAGCCACAGATATAGAGAGAAGATTATGATTCAGTGAAAATTTATTGATTACTCTGAATGTACGGGTATTTCACACACATTGCCTCATTAATCCTCAAGGCAACCCCTTGAAGTGAGCCAGTATGAAGATTGAAGCAATAGTGTTTTAAAGAATTTGTGTGGTATACCCAAGGTCGTATGATAATTAGATAGGAAAGTGGCCTGGTCAGAACTTAAATCTTTTGATTTCAGTCTCTGAAAGGGTGATGCAAACTAATGGAAGGAAGCCATTAGGTTGTTCAGATGAATGTACTGAAACTACAAAACTCACTTTCTGTTCAGGTTAGAGTTTAGGATGTGAGTACTTTTCTCCCTAATAGAGGACCCATACCCAGTGCTCCAGTATCTAAGTGCATAGATTACCAGGAAGTTCTACCTATCCCTTTGTCATTCTTTATGTAGCTCCATGTTCTTATTCTGGCTTCTGGGTGGCATTGTGCCAGCTTGGCCTGCTGATCTGGTGTTTAGATACATAGTGTTTGGTCAGTGCTTGTGCTATAGACAAGTTGAGGGACGTTCAAAGCAGCTGGCTTCTTAGGTGCAAAACCACACTGCCTTCAGTATCCGGCTTGGTCTAGAGAGAACCACAGCCGGGACTCAGATGAGATTCCAAGGGAGAGCCATTTTAAGCACCTTTACTGGGTTTCAGGGACATCTTCTGAGTGGGATAGGTGGTCCTTTGATGGAGATTGGTCACAGTTCTTCTTTGCTACACATTAATTTCAAGACTTCAGCTTTTTTAAATCACAGGCATGTTCCCAAGAAATTTAGGCCAGAACAGGCTCTATTATTTGCTGTATCAGAGGGTCAGAATAACAATATCCTTTCTCAGATTGACTGGCTTGATGAAGGGACTGGCCCACTGATGTTTCTGCTGATGCTGATATTTAAAAAAAAAATCAAGATTTTTTTGGGTCATAATAGGAAAGAAATACAAGGAAAACATAAATGAAATAAAAACCGATATAAAATTCCAAACAGAACTATTTTATGATTTCCTCATTATCTTTCGTTAATAATATCAATTTCTTAGTCTGTCCATTCATCTGTTTGGGCCTCTCTAAAGTCCTAGAATCAATGAAAATAGAATAGTAATGAACATTCCTAGGATGCAGATTGTGGTATCTAAACACAATTCCCCACTAAATGGTATCAGAATTCCCCAGACAAGGTTGATTCTAGGTTTGAAACAGAAAATATAGAAGGCAAGTCTTAGTATTTTGTGTAATAAAAAGCAAGAAACTATCAAAGACTAATGGGATCAGGTAAAACAAAACTGGGGTCAATTTAAAGGAGCTCCTACTGGCCCAAGACGGAACAATTTAGGATCATCCACATGAATAATGACTGCAGTGGACTGATGCACATCAAATACGTAAAAATCCATGAGTCTCTAAAAAAAAAAAACAAAAACTGATTTAAAAAAAAAATCTCATTGGCCATTATAGGAGTTTACTAGGAAACAAACTCATTACTCTTAAATTGGTTATGAAGAGGAAATAAGCATTTACTCTGGCTTTTCTACACAAACTGTACTTCAGATTAACAACACTATTGATGAAGGAGATTTCTCTAGAGAATTCTTGCTAGTACTTGCAGAAGGAAATGATAGGATCAGATAAATCAGCATTTGCAATGATTTAATAGATTCAGATGATTGAGTTAGAAGCCATTAGAAGAAGGTTGATGAGGGACTTTATAAAGAAGAATTAGGCTGACCACACAGGCCTACTGGTCAATCTTAGCATCACTGAAATTGGAAAAGACAAGTCATTACGTGGTTCCTGATATGATATAAAATTACCTATGAAGTGTTCTTTTATTTTTAAGTTTTTATTTTAATCACATGGTGCTCATCGTGATAAGCGATGAGCTCCTTAGTCCCATCACTTACCCCCACCCACCTCTCCTCTGGTAACTCTGTCTCTTCTCTATAGTTATGGGTATGTTTCTTGATTTGTCTCTCTCTCTCTTATTTTCCCCTTTGCTCATTTGTTTTGTTTTTTTTAAATTCCACATCTGAGTGAAATCATATGATAGTTGTCTTTCTCTGACTGACTTATTTCACTTAGCATTCTGCTCTCTAGCTCACCTTTGAAGTATTCTTTTTATTTTTTTTTAATTTATGACAGACAGATCACAAGCAGGCAGAGAGGCAGGCAGAGAGGGAGAGAGGAGAAAGCAGGCTCTCCACTGAGCAGAGAGCCCAATGGGGGGCTCGATCCCAGGACCCTGAGATCATGACCCGAGCTGAAGGCAGAGGCTTAACCCACTGAAACACCCAGGAACCCCACCTTTGAAGTATTCTTAACTAAAACTGAAAGCTAAAATCTAATCAGGCTTCTTTATCAAACTATCAGCTGATAGGAAATTTGGGAGATAGACGAGCAATTTAAAAGATACCAAAAATAAAAAATTTGGGGGGATAAATGACTTTATTTCTCTGCAAATCCATGCCACAAAAAGGAAGGGTAAATATTATTGGAGAATAAAGAAAATATGTTAGGTAGCTTGCAATAATGGTCATTTTTTTTAATGTGATTTTTTATTTCATCCTATCAAGAGGTGGAGTCTATTGTTCTACCTTTTGAATGTGGGTTGGCCTGATGACTTGCTTTAACAAATAGTACATTGCAGAAGTGACAGTGTGCAAGCTCTGAAGCCTATACATGAAGGAGGCTTATAGATTCTGTCCTTGCATGCTTGGAGCCCTAAGACTATTTTGTGAAGAAGCCCAGGCTTGTTTCCTTGAGGGGAGTAAATGTGGATAGAGAGACCCAGCTGAAAGCCCATACTGGTCACCCGACAGGAGGCCACTCTGGGCCCTCTAATCTTTACTAAAGCCACCAGCTGACTGCTGCATAAAGGCCCCTAGGCAAGACCAGCAGAAAACCACTCAGCTGACCCCAGGATCAAATTGGTGATCAGTGGAATATGGGACGAATGTATTATTCTCATGGAAAGCCACTACGTTTTGAGGTGGTTGTCACATGTAACAAATTGCTGGAGAGTCATAACAACTAAATGCCATGTGTGGACACTACTTGGAGCTACATTTAAACAAAGCAGCTGAAAAAGGATCCTTTGAGACAAATAAGGAAATTTGAACATATTAGAGGATATTATTAGAGGCATATTAGAGGATATCAAGGAATTCCTTGCATCCTATGCATATTAGAGGATATCAAGGAATTACTGCTGATTTTGTTAGTTCTTTCATCATGTAAACAAAAAATGATTTAGAGATGCATTCTGTAGGTTTATCATGGACATAACTTGATATATGGGGTTTGTTTCAAAATAACCAAGCAAACACTGAAAAAATAAAATAAAATAAAATAAAAAAACAAGCAAAGAAAAAAAGTGAAAAGAAATTGGTAAAATATTGATACTTATTGAAGTTGAGTGATATGTTGATGATAGTTTTTATACTATTCCCTCAACTTCTGATTTTGTTTTCAATATTTCTTGTATTATTTTTTTAAAGAAAATATCAATTGTCCTTTGTGGCTTCTCAACGAACATTCTTTTCTCTGCCTTTTCCTATTGAGTGGCAGTTGGCTTATCTGGAAATATCTCTGGGCGGAGCCACTTGCAGATTGTGTTAATTGTTGCATTAATACAGTTTGAGAGCCATTAAGGCTGTCATATGGTAGTGGATAAGGCCAATATCTAGTTGTTACTGTAAGTGGGCAGTCCGAGACCCCTGGACAATGGTCTGCAATGCAGAGGAGAGATTCCTCTCACTGATTCTGCCAAACTTCCGCCTGCGCCTCTCTCACTGCCCATCCCCAACTCCCACTCTTACCTGTGGTAGAATCACAAAAGATCAGTTCTGTTGTGGAGGGTTCTCCTTTGTCTCTGTGCAGAACCCTCCCTAACCTCCAGCTCCCCACAGATATCTATATTCCAAACATGGCATCTGCGTGGTTTGGATTCATGGTTTGATCAATGTTGGTGGCAGGAGAGGAGGCGGTGGTGGAGGGTGTCAGTGTGGGTTACTCTGCTGTTGGTTTACCCCCAGCTTCTTGTCCTTTTGCACCTTCAACTCAAATGCCTGAACTTCAAGGGTAAACGTCAGCTCCTTCCTTGCTCCTAACCAGTGGCTCCAGTACTCCTCTGTACAAAGATCTGATCTATATCCCTCATACCATAGCAGCAGGAAACCACTTCTCGACATTTTGAAAGTGAGAGACATGAAATCAGGGAAAGCTTCATGGAGGAAGCTGCATATGAGTTGGGACTTGAAGGATAGATGTGATTTCCACAGGGAAGGATGGCGAGAAGGGGAAAAAAAAAAAAAAGACTTCCATGCTGTAGGAGCTGCTAGTTCCATACTAACCTGAGCAGGAACACTGAGGAACTTCACGCGGGAGCTGTCCCCAAAACTGACAGCCCCATTACCCTTGTGCTTTTAATTAAAGAGAGGTTTTATTTGACATTGCAGGAAAAAACACAATGTTACCTATCTTCAGTCTAATATCTACCGACAGACAAGCTGGCTTTTAGTTAGGTAACAGTCCAGCTGTCCCGGGTGGCTAAAGTCCTTATACCTGCTAATTGAGCAGAGCAAGAAATAGCCACACTGAACTTCTGTCTGAAGGTACAACAGGTGTGAGTCTGCATTATGTGATGTAAGCAAAAGCAGGCTTGAAAATTCCATCGAAGAAAGGTTTGCACGCATGGAAGGTGGCCACTTTGGTAGAGACAGTTTCTCTGATACGGAAGTGTCTGGGCATTATGTTGTCCAAGGAAAGAGTGTCAAGTGAGCGGTTATCCCACCCTAGGAAATTAGCCACCTCAAGCCCTGATTTTCTCAAAAAGGAAAGAAGAAAAGAGTGAAACAGATCTCTTTACTTTCCCACCCCCTATTTCTTACAAATTTTAAATAGAGGGTCTCACTGAGGGCCTGCCACCAACCATGTTCTATGGAAAGCGGTCTGCATACCTGACCTCATTGAGTCCTCCCTAAAATCTGCACTGCTTGGATTAGTAGGTCGTAGTTAAAGATGAGCCATTTGAAGTCAGAGATACTATATAACAGTCTCAAATCTTCCACAGTCCTCTACCACCTCTTAAATACAGAATGGGTTCTGAGCCGAGCCATCTTGTAAAAACAGTATTGTATCTAGGTTTTTAAAAAAGACTGCTTCTTTCAACATATATAAAGCTCACATATGTATAGTTGTAAAAGATAATACAGAGACAAAAAAAAAGTTGGTTGCATTTCTTACTGAATTTAATAACAATTGAGTAAACTTTGTAAAAAAGGTTTTTACTTTTAACTCACCTGTGGGTCAGGTTATTGTAGGAGAAAGTGGTTTTTGAGCCAGAAGAAGCTGAGATTCAATTCTAGCCATGTCCCTTATCAACAGTGGTACTTTGACATTAATATCTCTGAGTTTTGGTTTCCTTATCTGTCAAATAAAAATAATGATGTTTGCCGCCCATGAAGGAAGAAATTAGATTATATAGAAAAGCTTCCAATGCGGGATCTAATAAAGAGTTTTCTTCCCTTCCATTCAAGCTATGAGTTATGCTTCCCTTCCATTCAAGCATATACATGGACTAGATACAATAGATAGATACAATAGATAGATACAATACATAGAAAAGCATATACTTCCATTCAAGTATATGCTTGAATGGAAGTATATGCTTTTCTATGTATTGTATCTAGTCCATGCTCTATATATTCTTTTTATAATTCTGTACAATGTAATCATCATTAGTAATAACAAGGTTATTGCCAATGAAGTGAAATTAAGAGATGTGTGTAAGAGAGTCGTTTATGGAATATGTTGATTCCCATTACTGGAGTTACAGTAAAAGCAGTGAAAATTTCTGGGGAGTGGCTACCCATGATGCACCCCCCCCAGTCAGTTTTCATGCATCAGGAAGTTGTTTTGTCTTTTTCCAGTCCAATGTTCCTTCAAGGAAGCCATACAAAGCAAGGTAGAGGGCATGACTTATCATCTGCACTAATGGGCAATCATTGCAGAGAAGCACAGAGACAAATGTGTTACTTACTATATGTCACATTCTTTCTCTTGTTGATGTCATTTTTTATGATAATCCTTTTCCAAACTTCTCTTCTGACTTTCTCCTAAGAAAGAACCAAATGGAACACATATGGCCCTGCTGATTTTTTTAAAAACACTTTATTTGCTTCTGATGATTCTTATTATAATGCTATTCAATTTGACTAAGACCTTTAGTTCTATTTTGTCAGATCTCTACTGCATTCTTGGCTTCTTTCAATGTTGTAATTTAAAATAGTGCAAACCTTTTCATTTCTGTATGTTTTCTCTACTTATTTGTCTTTTTCTCCTACAAGATCTGACTCTCTTCCATGCCAACAAGATCAGCAGCTTCTCTTTAACTTGAGATTTCCCCATATTCCAGAAAACATATCCCCTGAGTTCTGCTCAACACTTCCCACTCAGCATTCTCCGGCTCGAGTACCCAGGAAAACCCACATCCTTAGCTGCCCTTATTCACCGTGAGATGCCCAAGAACGATCTTTGCAAAACTTAGGCCAAGCTTGCAAGGCAAAGCATGACTTTATTGTTATCCAATGACATGGTCTCACACCTGCCTCTAGAGGTCCTGGGAGTTAGATAGGGCCTTGGCTTCCCCACCTGATATCTCCAATTAAGTCTGTATCACAACTCAGGTGGAAAATTCAAGATGACTCAGAGCATGCTCACAGACCACCAGAGGAAAAAGAGAAAGATACATAGACAACAAACACAAGAAAGTTTTCCCTTATGGTCTAGAGAGGAATGGTCTAGGACACTGAGCCAGTCTTCTCAGGGGTGAATGAGGGTGGAACAGGCCCTGCTTTTAGCAGAAAACAGCTGCATTCCTGATCATGCATGCTTTTTTGTGTGTGTGTGTGTGTGTGTGTGTGTGTTTTTCCCTACATCTTTTGGAGCTTCCACTTTTAGATAACATGGTCCATACAGCAACTTCATACTTAACCCTTAGACCTAATCTATGACATATAAAGGAGGGAATGGGTAGAAAGAAGGAGGCTTTAACCTCCTAGAAGCCAATAACCACCATCCCTGTTTAATTGCAAACTGATTTTGAGCTTTGGTACTATACTCAATTCCTTTATTGCAATAGCCTGATCACAAAGTATTAACTTTGCATTTTCGTTTCATGATTAAGCTGAGTTCTTGGAAATTTTGGGGTTTGGGTCTGGAAAGTTTTAATACAAATGGCTAAGTGGTTTTGAGATTAAATTGTGAATCTGGAATAGGATTTAAAAAATATGTTCAGATTAATAATTTGTGTTTATTATACAGTCTAAATTTCAAAATACTTCTATCATGAAGTCATTTATTCATGCAATGGATATTTTTTAAGGCACTGCTATACACCAGTTTAAGTATTAAGAGTTTGAAATAGGAATATGTGTGATACCTATTGCATTGTTGATGCTCTTGTTAACCCTGGGAACTAGGGGATCCACTCTTAATAACATCACTAGATGAGACATTGGAATCTTATGGAGGTTTGTCCATTTGCCTGAGGTTCTCCTAGAATAAATTATGGAGGTGACATTGAAATCTATGACTTCTGTCATTCAATGCACTGCATTATAATCAGTCTCCTAAATGATCATCCTTTAGTTTCTTTCTTTCTTTTCTTTTCTTTTTTTTTCCTTCTTTCCTTCTTTCTTTCTCCTTCCTTCCTTCCTTCCTTCCTTCCTTCCTTCCTTCCTTCCTTCCTTCCTTCCTTCTTTCTTTCCTTCTTTCTGTCTTTCTTCCTTTCTTTTGAGAGGGTGAGGAGGGGCAGAGGAAGAGGGAGAGATAGAGCATCTTAAGCTGGCTGTACACCCAGCACATGAGTCCTACACAGGCTTCCATCTCACAACCTTGAGATCATGACCTGAGCTGAAACCAAGAGTTGGATGCTTAAACAACTGAGCCACCCAGGGGCCCCTGTCCTTTAGTTTCTTAAATTAAGTATTATGGCTTAATTGTGACTTGAAATCTGTAGTTTCATTTCCTTGAAATGAGTCTGTTACTGGAGTTCTATGATCATGGTGGATAGGGGCATGGCAGCTCTCTTTCTCTTTCTCTTGGCAGAGAGACAGCGGAAAATCATGACTAAAATAGTTCTGATTTTTACAACATAACTATTCCTCTTTGCCAGTCTTCCTACTACCTGGGCTTTGGAAGGAAGAAAGGAAAGGAAGGGGAAGAAAAGGAAACAGAAGGGAAGAGACTGGGAATCTAGAGACTTACTTTCTAACCCTCATTCACATGGGCGATTAGCTATCTGATGTTGAGCATGCCACTTTATCTTCTCTGAACCTCAGTTTCCTCATCTGCAAGTGGTTTCAACTGAACATTTTTTAAGGTCCCTCTGCCACTTGTATTCCATGACTCTAAGAGAGGAGAAAGTAAAGGAGGAGAGGATATAAAGGAAATACATAGATGAGTAGGACTTCACTGAAGAACAGAGGGTCTTCAGCATTGCCATTTCTCTTTATCAAGGAACATGTGTGACTTAGGATAACCTTTTGAGAAGTAGTTTGACATTATCTTGTAAAGCTGAAAATTCACACGTTCTGAAAACCAGCAATCTCCCTTCATGTGAATGAGAAGTCATTCACATGCACACCAGGAGACATATCTAAAAATGTTCATAGTACTGAAATGGAAGGAAAAACTTGGGAACCACTTAAATGCCTATTAAAAGGAGAGTAGATGAATCAATTGTCCCAAAGGAAGGAATAACAATGCCTTCTGCTTGCCATTATGACCTAATTGGCTGAATTTCTTCACACTGCCAGCAGGTACTTGGTGTATTATTTTTGCCTGTAACTGTGTCATTTGTGTGTTGAACATATTATGATGGCTAACGCACATTCCTGCCTTTGTAGAATTATAATATCTTTTTGCTTTTTCTCATAGTATTGACACACTAGTCCAATAAGATAATTTTTTTCATTTAATTGTGGAGATGGTGCAATAGTGTATCAGTGAATTCTCTGTTCTTGAAAGGCATTATGAAATTATGAAATTTCTAAAATTTCATAAAATTATGAAATGCATTATTATGTTTTTTCCTTAACAGATTTTTTTATTCCCTTCTTTTTTCCATCTACTTTCTGGCTCCTATGTATTTACCTATTCTGGACGTTTTTACATAAATGGAACCATACAGTATGTGGCCTTTTATGACTTGTTTCTTTTACTTAGAACTAGTGTTTCCAAGGTTCATCCAAGTTGTAGCATATATCAGCACTTTATTCCTTTTCATGACTGTGTAACATACCACAGGATATGTAAGGATATGC
>PISX010010322.1:0-70725 GCA_004024625.1 Mellivora capensis
AACTCTAGATCTGACATATTCCCAATGTCTGTATTGATTAGGTCCCTAGCCTTTGGTACTGTCTCTTGTTCTTTTTTTTGTGGTGAGTTTTTCTGCCTTGTCATTTTTTCCAGATAAGATTATATGAAGGAGCAAATAAAATACTAAAAGGGTGGCAAAGACCCTAGGAAAATGCCCTTTAAAGAAAAAATTGAATTAATTGCAAGACTAAAGAATCATGGGGAGAAAGCCATGAATTCCGCGCTTTGCTTTCTCCTCCTCTGGAGTTCTGCTGCTCTCCTTGGTTTTTTTTTTTTTGTTTTTTTTTTTTTAAAGATTTTATTTATTCATTTGAGAGAGAGGCAGTGAGAGAGCATGAGCGAGAAGAAGGTCAGAGGGAGAAGCAGACTCCCCGTGGAGCTGGAAGCCTGATGCGGGACTCGATCCGGGGTCTCCAGGATCATGACCTGAGCCGAAGGCAGTCGTCCAACCAACTGAGCCACCCAGGCGTCCCTCGCTGCTCTCCTTGTTAACTGAACTTGGTCTTGGCTGGATTTCCTTTGATCTTCTGGGGGAGGGGCCTGTTGTAGTGATTCTCAAGTGTCTTTGCCCGAGGCAGAGCTGCACCACCCTTCCCAGGGGCCGGGCTGAATAATCCGCTCGGTTTCGCTTTCGGGAGCTTTTGTTCCCTGAGCGCTTTCCGGAGAGTCCGGAGGACGGGAATGAAAATGGCGGCCGCCCAGTCTCCGGCCCGGAGGAGCTGAGATTCGGGGCTCCACTCCTCAGAGAAAAGCCCCGGCCACTCCCGTCTCCCTCGCCTCTGGCCGCGCTCCGAGCTCACCCAGCCTGAGGCCGGTTCAAGGTGACCCTGAGCTGAGAGCTCACTCCTCGGCTCTGTCTCTGTGGCCGGCTTCCCGCTCCGATACCTGCGAGCTCTGCGACACTCAAACACCCCCGCTCCTTCTGTGACCCTGCGGGACCTGGGGCCACGCTGACCCCGCGTGGGCTTCACCCCGGTTTAGCCTCTGGAGCGATGTCCCTCCGTGGAGCAGACTTTTAAAAGTCCCGATTTAGTGCTCCGTGGCTCCGCCGCTTGCCGGGAGCCGCCCCTCCCCGCGGTCTATCCTCCCGTCGCTTTCGATTCACTTCTCCGCCGGTCCTACCTTTCAGAAAGTGGCCGATTTCCTGTTTCCAGAATTGCTGTTCTTCCTCTCTTTGATCTCCTGTTGGATGTGTAGGTGTTCGCAATGGATTGATAAGCTCTCTAGCTGGTCTCCTGCTACCCGATGTCGTCTCAGCGGCTACTGCTCCACCATCTTGACCGCAATCTCTCCATTACTTTCTTTTAATCACAGTGACCACCAGAATCCAAAGTGACAAAAAGTCATCCAAAGGATTATAGTGCAATCTGATCTTGAAGCTGAGAACTAGCTCATCCCGCAGACATCAAGTATCACGGTGTTTCTGCAGAAAACTTAAACTATCCTGTGAGTTTGCTATGGAACTCCAGGGTGCCTTGGGGCAGAGTTTGAGAACTATGGCGTTAGAAACATAAACCCTTCTCTCTTCTTCCTGCCCCACATCTAATCTTTATCTGACATTTTTACCTTTAATATTAAAAAAAAGCACACATTTTGATGTTTTTAAAGCACATACCCGATTTTGTGTTAAAGTTTTGCTTAGAAACACAAATAAAGTTTATCTGTTGACTAGTAGTCCCCATCTTGTGATTTTCCTTTTCACTGCAACACAGTTTCTTCACTGTGATAATGTACATCAAATACTTAACTTAGTGCCCGGCTCTTTTTGGCAAACACTTAATAATGAAAGTGTCTGTTATGCTAATTTTGATACTAAATAATGAAACTTAACAACACTGTATCTCTTTTTCCTCCTGTAAGGAAGTTGTTGAAAATAGTTAAAGAAGTATTATCTGTAAAACTCCACAGAACATGGGTTCCAAGGAAGTAATAGTTATGGAGTTGTGTGCTTTCCTAGTAGTTTATAAAGAGGAGACAGGAATCATTTATTATTTTTGGATGAAATCCTGGCAATTTTAAAACTCGTTAAATTATAGGAAATGTTGGCTACTCTTAATGGGACATTTGTTGTATTAAAAATCAGTAATGATAAATATTTATTAACTAAATGGAAAGGCCTGTCCTGTAAAATGTTGTGACTCATCATTCTACTAATCCTAGTTATTCAGAGTTTTTCAGTCTAAAATAAAAATCACATAGTACAAGTCATTTGATTTTCTCTTTCTGAGAATTGTTTTGGATATCCCATGTTTTTTACTTTCCCCATAAGTTTCAGAAATAGTTTATCAATTTCTACACAAAGACCTGCTGGGATTTTCATTGGGAGTATGCTGAATTTTGTAGGTCAGTTTTGGGAAAATCGATAACTTTACAGTAGTGAATCTTCTGACTCATGAGTATGGGGTATCTCTTGATTTACTTAGATCTTTTCAAATTTATTTCAGCAAGTAGGAGACAGGGAAACAAACCATAAGAGACACTTAAGGATGGAGAACCAACTGAGGGTTGATAGAGAGAGGTGGGCGGGGGATGGGCTAGATAGGCGATGGGTATTAAAGAGGGCACCTGTTGTGGTGAGCACAGGGTATTGTATGTAAGTGACAGATCACTGAATTCTGCTCCAGAAACCAATACTGTACTGTTTGTTAACTACCTAACATTTAAACAAACAAAAAATTTATTTCAGCAGTGTTTTACACATACTTTATTAAATATTTACCTACCTATTTAATGTTTTGATGCTATTGTAATTGCTACTTTAAAAATGTCATTTTCCAAGTGTTAATTATTAATACATAGAACTATGGTTTTGTGTATAGTGACCTGTTAGCCTGTGACAATGAAAAAGTCACTTATTCTAGCAGCATATTTACAGATTTCTAAGCAACTTCCATATGCACTATTATGTCATCTTCAAATACTAACAGTTTTACGTTCTCCTTCCTAAACGTTATGCTTTCGATTTCCTCTTCTAGCTTAATTATTCCAGCCAGGACATCAGTAAAGTACTGAATGGAAGTCATAAGAGTGGATGTCCCTGTCTTACTCTCAGTTTTAGGAAGAAAGTATTCAATCTTTTGCTATGAAATATGATACTAGTTTTAGGTTTTTTATTGATCCCTTTTATCAGGTTGAGGAAGTTCTCTTTCTAGTTTGTTGCGTGTTTTTATTGTGAATGAGTGTTCAATTTTTGTCACATCTTTTTGCATCTGTTGGATAATTGTTTGGGTTTTCTTTGTATTATATTCCAATATTAAACCTTACTTACGTATTTATTTTAAAATATATTTATTTACTTGAGTGAGAGAGAGAGAGAGAGCAGGGGAAGGGGCAGAGGGAGAGAATATCCAAGCAGAGTCCTGCTGAGCGCAAAGCCCGACACAGGGGTCGATCCCATAACCCATGAGATCAGGACCTGAGCCAAAACCAAGAGTGGACACTCAACTGACTGAGCCACCCAGGTGCCCCTGTTAAACCTTATTTATCCCTTCCTGGAATAAATCCTGACTGGTCATGATATATTCTTCTTCTTGCTAAATTGCTGAATCCTTTTTTTTTTTCCTAATTGCTGAATTCTGTTTACTAAACATTTTAAGGACATTTGGTCTGTGTTCATGTTGGATATTAGTCTGTAGTTTTCTTATAATGTCTTTTGTCTGGCTTTATGTTAGAGTAATGTCGGGTTCACAAAATAAGCTGGGTAGTGTTTTCCCTTTTCTATTTTTGGGAAGCATCTGTGAAGTGTTAGTATTCTTTCTTTCCTAAATGTTTGGTAGAATTCACCCATGGAGTCATGAGCATGAAAGTTTCTTTGTGGGAAGGTTTTTAACTGCAAAGAAGATTTCTTGTTCGGGTTAACTATATCTTCCTGAATGAGCTTTGGTAAATGAAGTCTTTTAAAGAAATCTGTCCAGTTCCCCAAGTTGTAGAATTTATGTGCACAATTTTGTCTGGAGTATTTTCATATCATACTTTTAATGTCTGTAGGATCTATAGTGATGCTTCCTCCTTAATTCATGATATTGGTCATTTTGTCTTTCCTGTTGTTTTCATTAATCAGGAATGTAAAAAAACCCACCTTATCCCCACGTTTCTGAAATCTGAATCACCAACTTTCTGTAAACGGTGGGCTGTCAATGAACTCCAAGCAATTCCAGCTTCTGTACAATAATGGAGCAATGAGAACAGTTAGAAGGGTCAGACCTTGACCCTGCATGAGACTTCCCATTTTCATTACCTTCTGCCACATTGGTTTGGCCTAACTAAGCAAGGCCCTCACTTTGTAGAGGGAGTTACATTTGTCTTCTGGTGCAAGCTGGTTGCTGCTTGTGAGTTTGAGAGTACAGATACACTGCATTTCAGGTCAGATTATTCTGCTGACCCAGTGCCCTGTTTCCCTTCTGCAGTGGCTGTGGGTTAGCCTTGTACACAGGGGAGCACAGGTAAGCCTCAAAGCCAGAAAAATGGGCCTGCCGCACAGCTTCCCCTTGATCTCTGCCTCTGCGGGGGTGGCCATGATGGCCCTGTTAGGAGGAATTTCCAGGACCTACACAAATTTGCCAAGGTCGGGGGAGTAGTTCTCTCCCTAATGTATCACTGAGCTGTGTGGCACTCACACCTGTCCAGAGCGGCCTACTGGGTGGCACCTTTATCTGTTCTCTTTTTATTTTTAATTTTAAACTGTATGCCATGACCTGGCCAAGCACTTCATATACAGAGCCTTATAAAACCAGCATCAAAGCCACTCTGAGGTAGGTGTTATTGTCATTTTTGACAAGGGGATGACTCCTGGGGGAGTAAGGTGACATACTAGGGTCGGTCCCACAGCGGATAAGTGTTGTGTGGAGAGTCATGCCCTGATCTCTCTGATACCACGTCTGTGCTCTCAGCCATTTTCCCCAACTGAGCAGCATGGATGCCCCAACCCGCCATCTGTTTGCATCACTTAGACCCTGGGTCCACCTTATCCATAAATCAAGAGCCAGAGCCAGTCTGGGTCCACCCCTGGGGGTTTTCCACCTCGGCTGACCCCTCTGGAAGGAAGACAGTTGGCCGGCAGTTGAGATCAGAGCAAATAGAGCCATCCAGGGCTTGTAAAGACCAGGGGGCAGCTGCAGTGTCCTCTAGCTTGACGGACAACCTTTTACATGGAGCAGGACTCTGACACGGAGCCACGCTGCTCTTAAAAGATGTTCATCCCTTGTTCTGAAATAGTATTTTGAGAAGCCAAACACTTCTTTGGTTTGACATCTTGCCCATGTTTGAACAATTAGTTGGTGTTCCTTATGTTCATCATTTCTGCTCTATTTCATGTTCCTATTGGTGCTGGTCCACTCAGTGGCGGTAATGGAGGTCACTGGTTGCTTTTCATCTAAGCTGCTCAATTCAGGCTTTTCATTATGGTCTGTCCTCCCGCTTCTCCTTTCTGTTTACTCCTCTGCAGTTTGCAGAGTCCTGGGCCCAGTCTCAGATTCCACAGACTCTTTATCTTGCTTCAGCTTGCTGGGGTGGGAGGGACAGAAGGGCATTCGATCATAGCATGTTGAAACTAGACTGGATGGACTTTGCAGCTCATTCTAGAGGCACCTGGACCCATTTTACAGATGGGGAAATGGAGATCACTCGGCAGACAGGATGAGACCTGGGCCTTCTGGTGCCCAGGCCAGTGTCTTCCCTGCTCTCCATCTTGCTTTCCCAGGGTGCACAGGGCCTGGAGCCTCTCTCACTAGTTTGTGTGAGAGAGCAAGTGGTTCTCACCCTAGCTGGAAAAACCCATGTTCATTTTTACTCTTGCTGTGAGCAAATTCTCCTATGCCTGCTTTGGGAAGTCAGAGAGAGGAAGTGAGTTAATGATGGTAAGACTCTTGTGATTGCCCTGTTTGAGAGAGTCTCTGAAACTCCATGCGGCCTTGCAGGGTACTGGCCTTTGGGCATTTAACCTCCTTTTGGCCTTTCCCAGGAAGCTGGTCTGAGGAAGCCCAGATGCATGCGTTTACAGCTGTCTCTGGGTGATGTTCGCCAGGTTTTGTGGCCAGAGGGAATGTTTCTGTCACCTTCTTTATAGCTCCCTTCGGTGCACTTGGGGAAACAGACCAATTAATAGAAACCTGGGAGGGTGGTAGATATGTCTGGGGCCAGGATTAAGAAGAAAAGTTGTAGATCTGCCCAGATATTCCTGTTACTTATACTCTCTATTAAGAAAATTTAGTATCTATGGAGAAGTCATTTAGGGTCTATGAGCTTTAGTTTCCTTAAATATAATACAAGCACAATATCTGATTTTCCAAATCCTTAGGGAGGAAGGAAATAAAATAGGATCCCCTATGAAAGGGCTCTGAAAGCAAAAATAATAAAATGATGCTATCGTGAACTTGTGGAATTAGTTTTCTTGGTCTAGTAGGTGCAGATCTTTTTCTGACCTTAGAAAACCATGCTCTGCAAAAAGAGAGGGATTCCAACCCAGAAGGAAAGCAGCTGAGAGCCCGGTAGCCAGGACGGAGAGGGGCCCTTTGCTTGTCGATGGCCTCTCACTTCCCAGAGGGAAAGCTTGGGAGAGGCAGGCTCATCCCTGAGATGTCCTGGGGCCCACTGGTATGAGTCGCATTGCTGATGTCTCTGGTGGGGTCACACAGCCGTGGCAGGCACCGAGGGAAAAAACTGGACAGCTGCTGTGGGGCCGCTACGGAAGCCTGTGGATATGCAGCTTTGAGGGCCACAGAGGACTCGAAAGGGTCACAGCTTTGACGGCCGGCCCCTAGCCCGGGGAAGCGGCTCACAGGGAGGGAGGCCTGTGGGGTGTGAGTCTCTCTAAGTGTCTGTGAGTCTAGGTATGTGTGTGTATGAGTGTAAGTGTGTGTTAGTGCATGTATATATATGTGAGTATGTATGTGTGTGCAGCTCTGTGTGTGTAAGAGTGTACCCATGTGAGCCTGCACATATATGTGAGTGTGTACACATGCATGTGCGCCAGTGTGTGTGAGGAAGAGAGTATATATATATGCACATGTATGTGCGTGAGAGGCTCTATGTGTGCATGTGCATGTGTGTGTGCATGTACGGGTATGTACATGTGTGTGCATGCTTACAGCTGGGCGTGTACGTGTGGGTTTGTGTTTGTGTGCACCTCTGCGCATGCTTGTTGGGGGTGGGGAACGTAGGCCCTTAGCGGAGTCAGGGCAATTATGTAGGCCAGTGGTTTCTTTTAAACTGCAAAGTTGTGTTGTGAATCCCTCCGAGTGAGCTGTGACAGGGAGCGACGGGGGGTGGAGGGGACAGATCAGTCCTCCTTAGACCATCTGTGGCAAAGGAATAGATTTCCTTTATTTCCTATCCATTATGGCTCAATTAAAATATGCCAAAAATGAATTCCTACCAAAATTTTATAAGAAAGACACAAAATATAAACCCCAATTTAACTTTTTTCGATGCAACAGACAGAAGATTACTCTGTGAAATTGCTCTAACGGTTTCTGGAAGCTGCCTGCCAGTGCCTGCAGGGGACCAATGGGTCCCAAGGCTGGCAGAGCCTGCCTCCCTGGAGCCTGCTTTGTGTAGCTTTAAGTGAGGGGACCACTTAAGGGAGACGAGGGAGACAAGGAGAGAGAAAGGAAGGGTGTGTGCGTTCTTTGCTGCAGACTAGCCTAGAACCCCTCTGGCCTGTGAAGGCAGAGAGAGATGTGTTGAGGGACATGGGCAGGTGGCACGGATTTGGGACCAGGACTGCAGGCTCAGGTCACACTTGCGGGGGCCACACTGGCCCCTGCCGCCACCTATGCCCACAGAATGGGTGTCCTGGGACCTGAGTTTCCAGAAGCTCATTTCTGAGCCAGATGCCGTGGTGTGTGCATTTGGTGGGTGGAAGCCATGTTTTGGCCTTGCTGGGTGAGAGTCCTACACTGGAATGTGGGATTTCTTTGTCCGAAAGTAGCTTTGAAATGGGGGTTCGCTAATTATAGTGTGTATGTTTATATAGAAATCATGGCCATTTGATTTCCCTCTCTTTCTTTTTTCCCCTCAACGGTATCAAGGCACCTCTTGTGCCTTCTGGCCTGGGATGTTCCAGGGGGTTGGAATAAACAAGGCATAGTGGACAACTGCTCTGGGGACAGACGGTGGCCTCTGTTCACCTTGTGGGATCAGTGGGAAGACAGGATCTGTGCCTTTGCCCTAATGCCTTTTCAGTCTGTAATGTCTAGTGGGCATCTCCTCAGAGCCACCTCAGCTCTCCCCTTGGTGGTGGTGGCGGTGGCATGCTGGGAGCGGCTGCTTCTCTGTGGCACTGTGGGAACTGGCAGGGGCATGGCGGAGGGTGGTGCCGTGACCGTGACCGTGACCCCTTGCCCTATCACCTTTGCCGAGGAGCCGCTAGGAGGTCCAGGTATCAGCTGGTGCCTCTGGGTCAGCATTTTTGCAGTGAAACCATTGGGAGGAGAGAAGCAGAGCAAAGAGGTCATCTCTGATGGGTGTTACCTCTTACGTGAGTGGAAGTTCCCTGGAGAGCCCCGAGGACCTTTGCAACGGAGTGCAGGTCTGGGCTCTTGTTCTCACTTGTCTGGGGTTCCAAAGGTCCGGGTGTGTATGTTGGCCCCTTCTCACCCAGGTCTTTCTCAGCAGCCACAGCACAGAGCACCACGTCTTGACGTGTCCTGTCTTTGCTTTGTTCTCAGGCCAGGAGGACCCCAACAGTCGGCGCCATAAATACAACTTCATCGCCGACGTGGTGGAGAAGACCGCTCCTGCCGTGGTTCACATCGAGCTGTTTCGCAAGTAAAGGGGCCTTCTTGTTTTCCCATGGCCTCTGAGGCTCCCGCTGGAACGCGCTGCCATTAGCAAAGCATTAGGGCCGTTTCTGGGGCCCTTTGAAATGTCCAAGAGCCACCGAATATGTTCCTACGGGAAGATAACATTTCCCCCTTAGTATGCTTTCCCCTGTTTGAACGTACACTCTGACCCTTCTTGGTCACTTAAGAACCTCTAGCTCTGAAGAGAGTCCCTAAGAATATTTTGTAAGCGGAATTTCTGGATGCTTGCAGAAATCAGTAGCCTTCCGTTGTTTTGAAGGTTGAATAGACCCGACGCGTAAAGTAAATTCCGAGATGTGCGTTGCTGAACCAGTGCGTGGAACAGTTGACCTGAAGGTGTTTCGGGCTTAACTGGGCTGTCCTCTGGGTTCTAGGCTTCCTTTTTCTAAGAGGGAGGTGCTGGTGTCCAGTGGGTCTGGCTTTATCGTGTCTGAAGATGGACTGATTGTGACAAATGCCCACGTGGTGACCAACAAGCATCGGGTCAAGGTCGAGCTGAAGAATGGTGCAACCTACGAAGCCAAAATCAAGGACGTGGATGAGAAAGCAGACATTGCACTTATCAAAATTGACTACGAGGTAAGTGCACTCCCTGCCTGCAGGCCTGAGTTCCCAGGTGGCAAAGCCTGGGAGAAGTTAGAGGTCCAGAGCACCCTGATTTCCCGAGAACCAGTCAAGACTGGACCCCAAGAGGAGAGCATTTAGGAGATAACTGAATGTGGCTCGTGGTGAGGAAAAGTGGGGGGACTCGTGGAAGCATCTTTAAGAAGCAGACTGTAAGATCAGAGTTTTAAAAATAGAAGCTTACGTTTTTATTAAAGAAAGCAATAGTTTTATAAAGAAAATAGTACGTAAGCAGTGAATGTTGAGTCTCCCTTCCATTCCTGAGGCAACTCTTGTTCATTTGTGTTCATTTTTCATTTGTGCATTTCACTGGGTTTGAAAACAAACCACGTCTCCCAAATTGGGGTTTTGTAGGGTTACTGGATGTGTGTGTGTGTATGTGTGTGTGTGTGTGTGTGTAGGATTTTTTTTTTTTTAAGATTTTATTTCTTTATTTGAGAGAGAGGCAGTGAGAGAGCATGAGCGAGGAGAAGGTCAGAGGGAGAAGCAGACTCCCCGTGGAGCTGGGAGCCCGATGCGGGACTTGATCCCGGGTCTCCGGGATCATGACCTGAGCCGAAGGCAGTCGTCCAACCAACTGAGCCACCCAGGCGTCCCGTGTGTGTAGGATTTATCTATGATTTGAGAGAGAGAGGGAGAAGGAAGGGGATGGGGGGAAGGAGAGAGAGAAGCCCAAGGAGACCCTCCACTGAACAGAGAGCCAGTCACAGGGCTCGATCCCATGACCCTGAGATCATGGCCCGAACTGAAACCAAGAGTCGGACCCTTAACCCACTGAGCCACCTAGGCGCCCCTCTAGACGTGTTAACAATACTCCCTTCTTCAAAAAGTTTTGGAAACCTTGAATTAAAGCAGAGCTAATGGATTTCTTTCTTGGAGACTTTCTCAGAACTTTAGATATGCTAATGTGCACAGCTCTCTCCCACGAAAGGGTGTACACCCCAGGTGATAAGCATCTGCGCTTGGAACTTTTTTTTTTTTTTTTTTTTTTTTGCAAAACTGAGACACAGTGAATTCAATCTGAGAAATGCTGTGTTTGAAAATGGTTTGCTTTTTATTTAAATGTTCTCCTTGTAGTCATTCTTGCTCTGTTTGATTTGTGTAGTGAAGACTTCATACCTGAAATTAAATCCAGTTCCTACCAGACCGTCAACAATTCCCACTTGTTGGTAGATGTCTGTAGGCAAGGCTTGGTTTGCAGTGAGATCGCATTTTTTGGTTTCTTCATGTCCTTGTAATTTTCTGGACTTCCTGTGGAAGGAAGAAAGACTCCCGGTAGGCTGGAATCTTCTTGTGGGCCCAGGGAAAGATCCTAGACTGAGAGCCACGAGGGGTCTTTTGATCCAGATCTTCACACACCTTCGCCTGGATGTGGGCCGTGAAGGCAGACCAGCGTGGGATCCCACGGGCTGTTTTTTTCTCTGTCTGCTCTTCATTAGGACAGAAAGGGGCTCCGCGGTTGGTGTAGGAAACTGGCCTTCAGCGAGGTCTCAGTCAGATATTACTTCTATTAGGTAACTGTGGAATTTCTAGCAATAACTCTCTTTGAAAATGTGTCTCTTGGTCATGACATAATCATAATAACTTCTGCTTGATGAGCTCCAACCGGCTGACCCAGCCTCTGCCTTCATTTATAACTTCCACCTAATCAGCAAGATGGCTCTCTCATCCGCATTTTATAGAGGACGAAACAGGGGCTCAGAGAGCGTAAGTAACCTGCCCAAAGTCACACAGCTGTGCTGTGGGGAAACTAACCTGCCTCTGACCCTCAAGTCCCCAAGGCCCTGGCCTTTACTGGATGGATGGAACCTGGCCTTTCGGTGGGATGGGGTGGCTGGACTTTAAATAGCTCCCTGGGAAGGCTAGTACTTCCCTGTTTAGGAACGTGCCACTAGGAAGTGTCCAGGATGTGGTAGTCTCACCGGAAGGAGGCTAGCCAGAATAGCACATCCTGTGGTCACACGAAGGACTTTTCAACTCCCCCCGGCCCCCCCACTGGAGCCCCTGGAAGGCAGCCAGCAGTGGGGCTCTCTGCAGGCAGGGTGCTGGCCCAGATGCCGCTGCGTGAGCTCCTGCCAGTGAGTAATTCTGTGTTTGGAGTGCGTGGGCAGTAATGCGCCTCTGGCTGGGGGTGGGGGTGGGGGGGGCGGTTCTTTTCAGATTGCGAGCCAAGGTGGAGACTATCTTGGTGTCATCCCTGACATGTCCAGGCAGGACAAGAAAGATCTCAGCGGACCATCTTTCCCGTGTTTCTGACCCGGCCCTTGCTGCCCTCGGGAGGCCAGCCCTGTGCGGGCAGCATGGTATTTGAGGGCTGTTTCTAGCTCGAGAAAAAGATGCTTAACATTGAAAAGTTGAATTAAATGTGGCTTTTCAAAAAGGAATCGGAAATGAATGGATATTAAATTGCAGACACCCACACAAGAGACTGGTTTCCACTGACTAAACGGCTTTTTTTTGCTGATAGTAGTTGGAAGGTGGGGGGGGCGGGAGAGTAAAACCATCTCTTCCAGCTCTTTCCCTTTTGTTCGATGATTGATTCTGGGGAGGGGGTGGAGACTGGCTTGGAATGAGGCTTTATTTGGAAGGAGCCTCTCCTCCCAGCAAATCCAAGTCCGCCTGAGCACAGGGACTAATAAACTACAGGCTGGGGTTGGGCTGTGCGCTCGCCTTGCGTTGGGTCACTCTCGGGAACAGCAAAGGACCAGAAACTGGGGGTGGGGGTGGGGGTACGACTCAGAGCCGCCCAAACAGAACCAACAAAAATCGGGTGTGAGGATCAGAAATCATTCCAAATGCTGCCTTGCCACGTGAGGCTGTGACCCAGCCTCTCGGGGCTGTTTTCTAATAACCCAAGGAAATTGATGGGACTGCCCGCCACGTCCACGAGCTCAGTGGCTAACTTGGTGGCTCCCAGCCTGGGCCCGTTTCCTGCCCCCACCATCATGATTTCATTTGGAGGCTGTCCCTTACTTTAACAGCTACTGTCCTTCCTGAGTGTGGTATTTTCGATACTTTTTTTTTAAAGATTCTTTCTAAAATTTATTTTAGAGAGCACACGCATGCACGCACCCGCTCCTGCGGGTGGGGGGAGGGGCAGAGGAAGAGGGACAGAGAGAGAGAGAAGCACACGCCTCCCCCCCCCCCCCCCCCCCCCCGCCCGGTACAGAGTCTGACTCGGGGCTTGATCCAAGGACCCTGAGATGGTGACCTAAGCTGAAATCAAGAGTTGGATGCTTAACTGACTAAGGCACCCAGGGGTCCCTCGACACTGTTAAGGAATAGAAATTACCCTGGACATCTGTTGTCATGCTTTCTTACCATCCAGCACCCCCGTCTCCTGGGAATAGCAGCTAGCATTTACACTGGGGGCTACGTCTCCCCCACTGGACAGTCTTGGTGGGACCAGTAGTCACGGTCCCCCACCCTCCTGGAGCCAGGGGGTGGACACAGGACACGGGACCCGTGGATCCAGCCGACCCTCCCCTCGGAGGCCTCACAAACCCTGCATGGGCCCATGGGCAATGCTGGTAGAGCCCCTGCAGCTGAGCAGCCTCCCCTCTCCCGCCGGGGTGCTGGGTTCCCGCCCTTTCTGACCCGATCTGTCTACTTTTCTTTCCATTCTTGGAACTCCCCTCACGTCTCCAGTGGGAAACCCCCCCCCCCCTTGGCCTGAGATTGCCAGCGACATGTCTGGGCTGGGGACCAAAGAACTCTGTTTTTGCTTCTCACTGCTGAGAAGACACATGTGCACTCACTTTCCCTGCTGAGTTTGGAGACGGAAGAGCTTTCAGAAGAAGGCTTGCCAGCAGAGCGGCCTGGTCTGTCCCCCTGTCCCCCACCTCCCAAGCTGGGGGAAGAGGGTGCCCCCGGTAGGCCCATCCCCTCCAACCAGAGCCCGTTCTGTGCTTCTGCCCTAGGATTTGCACCTCCTCTTTCCTGGGGGAGGGAATGCCAGCTGCAGGAAGGAGGGACAGTGTGCCTGCGAACATTTTAATAGAAAGCAGCTTCGAGGGCATACTACTTCAGCTTCAGATACACACTGTTTCCAAATGTGTTCAACATGACACGGGCCGTGTTTGCAGAACATTGAAAAATTTTATCCAAAGGCAGCATTTGGTCCCTGCAGTTCCCCCCCCCCCCCCCCCGGAGTAGTTCCGGAAGAGAGAGGGGGTGAGAGGGAGAGAGATAGAGAAGGAGAGTGGGAGGTAAAAGGAGAGTGATTTGGTCTCTCTAGGCCGGCCTCCAGGACAGAAATACGGGGATTGAAGAAGGTGAGAGGGGAAAGCCACGTTTGTGAGCGGGTGTCCCAGCTGTGTCCGAGAGAGAGGAAGCACCTGCAGAAAAGCCTCTGCCTCCCTTGCTGAGTCCAGCGCGTGGACCCCGTGCTGTCTGCCCTTCACACGCGTCCTCGGGGCGGGGGGGGGGGGGGGGGGGGGCCGATGGGGCGCCCCTCCTCCCAGCCTCATCGCCTCCCTCCCCTCACGCACTCTGCCTGGCCTCCCCTCCTCTCTGGCCTCCCAGCGCCAGAGCTGCTCTCCTGGGGTCCAGGCCACGGCTCCCGGGCTGCCTCCCCACGGCTGTTCCGGAGCTGGCCTTCCCATCGTTCGGGTCCCGCCCGAAACTCTGCCCTAGACAGCCCTTCCCCAGCACACTGCCCAGGGCGGCTCCCCACATCCGCACGCCGGCCTGGACGGCCCCTCTGAGGACGGTCACATTTCACTCCTCACCACCCCCACCCCCATCTCCTGAGCCCAGTCGACCGTTGTCTTATTTGCTGATTTAGGTCTCTAGGTGCTGCTGGAGTGTGAGGGACAGGCCGGCCTGACGCACTTGTCAGACGGTCGCTGCGGGACAGCGGGGCCCCAGGACCGGCCCTCGGGCTCTCTGCTCAGGAGGAAGCGAGGCCCACGGCTCTGAGGCACGGCTGAGCGGGGAGGCATGGGGCCCCTTGTCTGATGAGGGCCTGATGGCGCAGGGGGCCGGCCGCCACCCCAGCTCCCCAGCCCGCACTCCTCAGCCAGGCCTCACCCGACGCCCGGGGCCGCCCGCTTTGGACGGCCACCTGGCCTCGCCCGGGCCCCGGCAGCCCTGTGGGCTCGGGTCATCGGAGTGCGGCCGAGGCAGGGAGGTTTCCTGTGGGCGCTCCCCCTGACGCCAACAGGCAGGGAGATGTGTACAGGCCGCCAGGTTGAGGCCTGTGAGGTATTTTTCTTCCCTCCCCACCCCAGGCCTGCATCCGGCCCCGGCCACCTTCGGGCCCCTGGCCACCTACAGGCCAGAGCCCTTTGAAGTGGCTAAAGAGGAAGACTCCGGGGCGGGGGGGCTGCTCTGTTTACACAGGGTCCTTTTACTGCTGAGCCGGCTTCTCCTCCCTGAAGCTCAGGACAGGGGTCACTCGGGGCCGGGGGCTGGGGTGGGGGTGGCCCTGGGCCTTCGAAGCACAGGTGCCAGCAGCTGCTCAGCGGGCTCTGTCTTCTCCGGGCCTGTGTCTCGAGGTCTGGCCCGGTGCGCCGTGACTCTGTCCTGAGTCCTCAGCGAGGAGGGTCCGAGTGGCCCCCTGGACGGTGGCGAGGGCGGGGGTGGTGCGGCGCTCGGTGTGACTCATGCCCGCCCGCCGGCCAGTTCTCCTTAGACAACCTGATTGTCGCGGAAGCCGCTGACTCAGCCGCCGGAGCCGTCGGGAGTGAATCAGATAACACGGAGGCTGGGCCGGGACGGCTTCGCATCTCCTGGAATCTGTCACTCCGCCTCGCCTCGCCTCGTAAAGCGCCCGGGAGCCTGGGCTGCGGATCGCACTGCCATAGTTACTCTCTTATTTTGTTTCTGTGTTTTTCCATTTCTGATTCTTTTCCCCACTGCCTCTGCGCTGGTCGTTTGTGGTCTCGTGCTCTGGATGCTGGAGCTTAGAGGGCTGCCCTTGAAATTGCTGCAGGCCCCCGGGCCCCCGTTGATGTTACAAGGCTTCTGTTGCCGTATTGATTTTTACCATTTTCAGGGGGTGGGAATCAATATTTCATCAGGGAATGTAAACCAGGCAGCGGAGCGGCGGCCGGCCCTCATTCCTCTGCGCGGCCTTTGTCCAGAGGATCGATGGGGATGTGGCTCCTTCTGCTGGGACTGCAGCTCCTTCTGGAATGTGGAAATGTTTCAGTTCCCCAAACTATAAAAACCGGAGCCCTTGTGTGTTCTCTGGCCTGGGTTCAAGAACTTAGCTGATTGTTAAGGAAATTCTTTGGCTATGTTTTTCTCTTAATATGGTAATGCCTTTTTTCACATTGGCGCTCTCTCATCAGGGAATTAGGTTAAGACACTTATTTATGGTTCTGACAAAGCGGTTCTCAGGTTGTTGGGACTGAATTTGTAGGTGCCGCATCTGGAATGTCTCCCGTCTCCATCACTGAGTGGGGGGGGGGCATACAGACATACACTGCTTCTGTTGGACAGTTTAGCGAGTAGGTAACAATGCGGGAGAGTCCAGGGCTGGTCACCTGTGGCTTGCAGGCCACATCTGGCCCTCCATCTGTTTTTGTAAATAAAGTTTTATTGCGATACAGCCATGCCTATGATTTAGAGTCTATGGCCGCTTTTGCACTGTATCAGCAGAGTGGAGTCGTTAGGATGGAGACCACACGGCCCATGAAGCTGAGAGTATTTCCTTTTGGGCCTTTCATAGAGGAAGTTTGCCAACCCCAGTGTGAGACGGTTCACACCTTGTCCCAGAGGAGCTGAGTGTGCTGGAGGCCAAGTATGCTCATAAGACCCAAGCTCTAGGTGACCAAAGGGGGGAGCACAGAGAGGCTGATTTCACTTGCTCTGTCTCTTGGGGCTGGTGTGTGAGCGCGCGCGTGTGTGCATGTGCATGTACGTGTGTGCGTGCTCGAACTGTGTTTCTTTGCAGCTGATGGTGGATTAAGCAGAGAAGCTTTATGTTTATTCATTTCTCTGCATTTTCAGTAGAATTCCAAGATGTTTTGAAAATGATTATCCATTTTCAAATCCAAAAGATCTTTTAAGGTCTTGGTGGTCCATTTTCTTCAGTTACTCTTTATTCATTCATGGATTCTGTAAGGCTTTACTGAGCCTCTGTCTTGGGCAAACACTGTGTTAGGTCCTGAGCACATATCAGCCACACACAAGAGCCGCAAGACCCCAGGACGGCAGGCCGGGGTGGGGGGGACATAAAAAGTGGGATAATTAGGGTAACAAGTACAGAAAAGGAACAAACAGAAGAGGCAGGAGGCACAGAGGGCTGGGGAGGCCTCTGTAAGTAGTGTAGGCAGGAAACTTATGTCTGGGTGACAGGAAGGACAAGGAAGGACAGAGCCAACCTAGGGAAAGATTAGGGGGCAAGCCTGGACCCTGAATCAAATGCAAACTTATTTTTCAGTGAGTTTATTAGAGCCCTTCAGAACCCAAACCAACGTTTCTGGTTATTAGCTGGTTTCTGTGCATATTGTCTACATTTCTTATTGACCTTGTTCTTGGGGATTCCTGGTCATATTCTGGAAAGCTCCACTTTCTTATGTCAATCTCTTGAGAGTCTGTAGGTGCAAAGGCTTTGTAATGGACTGGTTACCTCTTTTCATAGCAGTATGGATGCAATTTCGCAAAACTGGTTTCCTACAGTCATCATGACCACCTTCTGTGGCGTGGGAGAAATAAGACATTCTGGTGAATTGAGGACTGATCATTTAATACATTAATACATGAGCATTTAGTAATGCTTATCAAGTTACTCTTGTTATTTAAGGCACCAGAATCTTTTAACGAGAGTGTGTGACTCATGGTATTTCCCTCTTTGCTTTGGCCACCAGGCAGCTCATAGGAACCATTCGTTTTGTGGTGAGAATATTCTCTATGACCCCATTTTATGCCACGAATATATGTTCATTAATGTAATATAATAGGCCCTGTGTCACCGACCATCTCAAATTATTTTTATGTTGAGGAGGTGATGCGTTATACATCTTAAAAAATTTAAAGCTTAATTTGAAAGGAAAGATATCTCTTGGGCTTCTCTGCATACAGGATAGCAGGGGCTCTAAGTGGTCATGGGGAGTGAGGAGACAATTCAGTTCAACAGACACTGGGTGGTTGCTGTGCATTGTGCCCTGAGTCGACCAGAGAGAGACCAATGCCTGTCCCTTCTCGAAGGTGCTTTTTTAAAATCTTGTTTGTTCATTCCTTCCTTTTCCATTTTCATATTCACCAATTTTTTAAAATCAATATTTATTGGCCAAAATCTCTTGGAGCAGCATCCATGAAGCTGAAGTCAGTGGATGAAAGTGGAGGAATCAGAGGGGCCGGTGTATACGAAAACCAGAGTGACTATTGATGGAGACCATGGTTTGCCTCCTCCGGGGGCCACAGAATTTGTACAGTCACCGGCCGCTGGGCTTCTGCATAGAATTGTTGACATTTTGTGGTTTAAACAACAAGCGTAAGGGAATTTTCAAGATGCTCATGTTTCTGGATACAGCTGGCAGGAGAAATATTACGGTGGGGTTTATAAACAGGGAGGACGAACGTGGTTGTATTTGCCTTCTCTCTTTCTGCTTGCACACGATCCGACTCTGTTCCTCTTTCTCTCTCCCCCTGACTCCCCCACTTCTCCTGTCTCCCCACCCGAGCCCTCCCCCACAGCCATCGGTGGAACAGCCAGAGATGCTGATGCCTCGGCAGCTTAGTCTGCTTTTCCGAGGGAAGCATGCAAGTTCTAGAGCTCTGCTTCTTGCTGGGTATGGAGGATGTGCTATTTTCTCCATCACATATTTTTAAAAGAAAATGAAAGGTTAGCATAACTGTTTCCAGAAAGCACGTTGAATCACTCGGTTGAGTCCCTGCCAACGGCTGCAACATTAGCCTTGGAAGCAAGGTTCAGGCGACACCCAGGACCAGCCTGGAAGCCCCGGGCCCTTGAAAACGGGCCTGCTGGGTGGCTGGCGGAGGCCGTGGCTCCTGCGGATTCGGCAACAGAAAATATTTTTGTAACAGGAGTACTTTATACTTTCCAAGGAAGAAAAAGAAGTAGTTCACTTGCCTCATTAGGCTAAAAGAAAATTTTTTTTTTCCTTTAGCTTTATTGGTTTGTTTCATTGCCCTTCTCTGCAAGCTTCAGGGAAGGAGGGAGCACTGGAATGGGGACTCAAGGCCTATTAGGCCAAAACCAGTGTGGCCAGAAGCTGCAAGATTGATGGCCTTTGCTGTTAGAGCCTCTCTAGCCAACTCCTGGCTGAACCAGCATCTGGAGAATTCCAAGAGTCCCCTCTCTGCTTGTGGCCCGAGCTTGCGGGCTCATCTGACCCCACTGGGGGGTTGTATGTAAAAAGATCTATTAAGGACTGTGGTGCCTCTTCTGATCTCACCAATTTAACCATCGTCTGCTAATAGGTTTTTTGGAAATCATCCAGGTCTTTTGGAAAGGACCTTAATTGTCAGAGCTGAGATGACCTTGGACATCACTATCCTCAGCAATCTTATTTTAGAAGTGGTAAAACCAGGACTCAAAGAAGCCAATCAAATGGCCCAAGGTCATGGCATGAGCTACTACAGGACAAGGTGCAAGCCCAGCTGTCCTGCTGCCTGGGACGTGGTGCTCTTGGGGTCTGCAGGGACTGAAGTGGCATATGTGTGTGTGCCTGTGTGCATGTGTGTGCATGTGCACACGTGTGTGTATGTGTATGCATGTGCATACGGTATGTGTGTGACTTTGCCTGAGTCTTCTCTTCTGCACCAGCCTTGGCTGCTGCTGGAGAAGAAGCCTGAAGCAAGCCATCACCCGGGGACCTTACCCAGCACACACCCAGATTTTCTTCCTGGGGGGGTCCGGGGCTTGTGATTCACCTTCAGCGTGAGTCCGGGTCCCATGCAGAGTCCTCGAAGCAGGTGGTGCTGCACAGGCCTGCCTTCACGCCCCAGTCTGGGCTTGTCTGAGGATAATTCAGGCTCCCAGCATCAGAGGAGCAACACGGCCCAGGCCCTCACCCTGGGGACTCGTGAACTTGGCCTCCTCTGGCTGGTTTCCGTGCTGGTTGTCCTTCGACTCCCCAACTGCCCTGTTGTGTGTCATCTCTGCTGCCCTCACCTGCCGCTGTGCAAAGGCCCTGTGCTCTGAACATCTGGACAGCTAGCAGTGTAGGCTGGAGAGAACAGCTGGGTGGGGGCATGGGGAGGACTCTAGTCCTAACTGGGGGAACGTGGGCAGCAGAACTCCCACCTAACTGGGGGAACGTGGGCAGCAGAACAGGCAGGATGATTGGTCCCACCGAGCAGCCGGCTCTAACAGCAGAGGGAATGATAGAGCAGGAGGCACGTAGGGCATGCAGACAAGGGGTGGGTTTGGCCAGGGTCTGCTTGGATCACTTGTGTCGTGCACTGATGAACACAGAAATTTCTTGACCATTACTTTTTTTTCCCCCCTAAAGATTCACTTATTTATTTTAGTGAGAATACTGGGTCATTGGAATAATAACGCCCAGATCATTACCAGTTTTTTTTAGAGCCTGACATGGGGCTTGATCCCACGACCTGAGATCATAACCTGAGCTTGGGACAGCCAACTGACTGTGCCAACCAGGCACCTCGTGACCGTTACTGTTTTCCGAAGAGGATTTTTCCTCTTGTTCCCGTCTCTATCCCATAAAAACCTGCATGAAGGAGCATCTGCTTATCAGAGCCCTTCCCAAACACAGTTAGGTATTAGGATTGCTGCTCTACAGCCTCCCCCCACAGCAGACTCAGCCTTCCTCCTGCTGGTACAGCCCTGGCCCATCCACTCATTCCTAACACAGCCAAATCCAGGGGAGGGTGAGGCCATCGTGGGGGCCATGTTCCCCTTGCCAAAGAATGGTTGGGGATAGCCTTATGACTACTGGCTGGCCGATGACCCAGGAGGAAGAAGGTGCTAGGCCCCACATTTTTGCTCTTCGAAAGAGACCCATAGGGGAGAAGAGATCCTTTGCCTTCCGCTGGGCATAGTTCTGTCTTTATATAACACGCGGAATGGAGGTGGCTTAAGGTGATCCGACCTAAGGAAAGATGTCCACGAGTCTTTGATGTGACTGGCCCTTGCGCAACCCTGCCCTTGAACAGCTGGACATTTATTCCATTTGAGTTGGGTTTTCTGTTACTTGCAGCTAAAAACACCCTCATTGATACACCCAAATCATTTTTAGTGCTGATCTATATTTAGTCCTAACGGAACATTCTGGACTGAGCTGACCGTGGCAATGGAGATTGGGACTTTGTCTCTTCTTACTACCATGTGACCCCAACCCATCAGACAGTAGGCCTGGAGGCACAGATGGATTGATTGATCTTCTGTTGTTCACTGGGCCCGGCTCATCGGAGATGCTCAGTGGATGCTTGTCGAGAAAGTTCTCTTTCATGTTGGTGGTGTTTCATGGGAGCGGTGCTGCCAGGCCCGCTGGTTGTTTGTTGTAATTAAATTAATGGGAGAGCCTTCTTTAATCACACTGTGCACCATCCTCTTCCAAGTTTTCGCATTAAATCTACCGCACAATTAGTATCCTGCCTGTGGGTAGTATGTAGTCATTTAACACAGACATGGTAAGTCTGGAGTCCACACCCAGGACTTCTGACACCCTCCCCTGGGCTCTTCCTCCACCGGCCCGGGTGGTAGTTGACTGGAAACCCAGGTGGTAGGGGGAGTCATGTTTTCTTAAAGCAGCTTTCTGCGGTGGTGGTGTGAGGACGTCCTTTAGCGTGAGTGAGTCCCCTCGCAGAGAGCCACCCTGCCTCTCATCGGCTTGAGCGTGGCCTTGAGAACTAGCAGCACAACAGAAACACCTGGAAGGACTTGGGCCAGTCTTGAGCCCCATGCTCTCTGCTGTGGAGCCTTGTGGATTTGCTGTGGGCATTTACGAGCTCTCCCAGCGCACTGCTGTGGTGTGCACACCCGGTTCACGTTGTCAGCCCCCCGGTGGTTCCAGAGTCTGTTGTGGAAGTGGGAACTGCTTGCCCCCTTGCTTCCTGCCAAGTGGAGGAGAGATGTTTGGGTTTGCCTCACGGGCGTGCTGTGAGCCAGGCTCCACCGAGATGCTGAGCTGTGGGAAGTGGCTGTCAGGAGAGGGGCGCTTCGGAAGGAGACTTGGGCAGAGTGTCTGCTCCGTGAGCCTCGGGGCGCCTCTGATGTGGGTGGCTTGGGGACCAGCCTTCGGATGGCGCTGCGGAGTGGAGCCGGGAGTGCGTGGACCAGTGTCCCCCAGGCCCCCCGTGGAGCTCGTGTCTAGACAGCTGTGGGGTCAGGTGCTCAGTTACCGAGTAGGAGTCTGGCCAGTAGAGGTGTGGCTGCGTTGAGCAGACAGAGCCGAGGTGAGGCCTGAAGCCCAGAGGAGCCCACTCGGATCTGGGGCAGCTGGAGGGCCTGATGCTTGTGGGGCCTGCAGCCCCTGTGCGGAGCAGGGGGCCAAATGGCCCCAAGGAGACCTGGCGGCTTCCTGGAGAGCTCCAAGTCTGACCTGACCCACACATCCATCCCATGTCACCCCCTTGCAAGGGTTTCTGCCGACAGCTGGGTTCCAGGTTAACACATACCTGGAGTGCAGGTCGGCCCCTGAGGAGGCCTGTTCTCTTCTCTAGCCAGGCTGCTCCTTAGCTGGGAGGGGCCGCCCTGTCTCTGAGTCTCGGTTTCCACTTCTGTAAAACGGGGAACGCCTGCCCTAATGCCCACCTCACCCCACCCCCCCGCCCCCAGTTGGCCATGAAAGGCTTTGCCAGCTGGGAGGTGAAAGGTGCCTTCTTTTCACATCAATCAAGTTTTCCTATTAAAAGCCCCACCCCCTTGGGATATATCCACTTGCTTATTTCTGTCTCCCATCGTCCTTCATGATGTAGGGGATGCTTGAGGGAATAAAAGCTTATACGAGGCAGATCTGATGTTGCCCATGGGGCCCATTGGTGCACGTCTGACCGGCCACTTGGGACCCAGATGTCCCCCGTTTTGTTCAAGTGAGGACTGGTTCTTGGGGAGACTCCCTGGTGTCCATCTGTCCAGGTGTCCCTCTGTCCAGGCCCATGTGGTCCCTTGAGTGTGACACCTTCACAGTGGTCTGGGGGTCCTGAGCCCTCCCCAGTGAGCACAGTGGAGCTGCTCGAAGGCCCCGGGCACTCTCCCCTCAGCAGGGTGTGGCTCCTCCGTCCTCACAGCCTCCGCTGTCCCAGAGTGTTTGCATCCCTACCTCGTCCGCTGGACCTGAGCTCAGATTTGGAAAAGAAGAGCTCGGGGGTATTGTCTTGAGGCCCCTCTGCTTCTGAACTCCAAGAACCAGGAGCCTGCCTCTGCGCCTTCCGAGGGTAGGCGAGGACTAATTAGGATTTCCACAGCCCTGCCCCACGGGACTTTCTGATGTGGTTCCCAGATGGTGGCTGAGCTGATGTGGGCTGGGCCCACCTCTCTGTTTGAACTTGATCTCTTGCCTTAAAGTCGGTGAAAAGCCAGACGTACCCCAGGAGCCTTCCTTGCCATGTCCCCTTGCCCAGCCCTGAAGGAGCAGCCGTGTCCCCAGCAGGCCTCCCCCAGACTGGCTTAGTGCACATCACGGGCCCCCCTCGCCCACCCGCTGTGACTGTTGGATGAAATCATTCCTGGCAGGGGTGGCTGGCACGGGCCCAGGGTAAACAGGCCGAGCTGAGCTCGCCGGCGTGCCGCTGGACGCCGAGGAGCTCGGGGAGTGTGGAGCGGCAGGCCTGCCCCTTCCAGAGCAGCACGGGCACTGTGGCCTCAGGTGACCCCAGAGGTCACTGTTAGGGTAGCCCCGTGCCACCAGCCTTTTCCTGGGTGGAAGGCTGGGTGACATGGGCTAGCTTGTGGGAGTTTAGTTGGTGGGGTTCCCTCACTAGGTCTGCACAGATCCCCAAAGCAGCAATAATCACCATCACTTCCGGGACGCTTACCTGTCCCACTAACAGGATGCGTCACACAAGCCAGGCGATATTCAAGGGCTGTTGGGGTCTTGTCACCTCATTCTCACAACCAACTCACGAGAGCGATCTGCTGTCCGTGGTAGTCCCATTTTCCAGATTCGAATACTGAGACCCGAGTGGTTGTAAACTCGGGCCAGGCTCTAATCAGGCAGCCTGGCTGGGGGGTCTGTGCTCTTGACAGCTCCCCTGGGCCCCTCACTGGCTGTGCTCCGAGGGGCGTTTTTTCTCAAAGCCAGTCTTAGATCCCTTCTTCAACGTTCCTTCCTCCACACACTTCCTGGCCCAGTACCTTTCTTATTTGGGGACAGTGCCATGGAGCTGATGAGTCGGGTTCAGGGTCATAGTCCCAGGCGCGAGTCCCTGATCTGTCTCAAGTCACCCAGTCTCTGGGAGCCTTAATTTCTTCATCTGTGAAATGGGCCCAGTGATCACCCCACCTCACCTCATCTGCTTTCAGGGTGTCTGCTCTATCCCTCTTAGGGCACATTCGAAAGTAACCGCTCATTTCGACTCACCCCACCTTCCTGCCCCGCCCCCCACCTCTTCCTTTCTTTTTTGAGGTGGACAAACAGGAGTTTTGGAAGTGCTATTTGCAGGAGGTCAGGGCCGGGTCTTGGCTTCCTGGGCCTAGGCCTGGTTGTTTGGGGCAGCTGCTCCTCTTGTTGGGGAACAAAGGCGAGAGGAACTCGGGAGGTTTGCTTGGCTCAGGAAGGAAAGGAAGGGGAGGGCCTCAGGCCTTCCCCATGGACACCCAGCTCGCCCCAGCCCTGGCCACTCCGGCTGGCTAGATCTGGTCTGAAGACTTGTGTGGAGCCTCTGACTGTGCCTGGCCTCCGAGGGCATCGGGGAAGGGGCTTGTTGGGTTAGTCAGTTCACCAGGGCCAGGGAGCAGGGGTGGTTCATGGAGGGTCTTTTCAGGTGAGGGGAGAGCCTACTTCTTGGGTCCTGGTGCTAGTGGAGAGGTGGGCGGGGGGCTGGATGCCTTGCCACCCCAAACCCCCTCTGCCCGTCACCAGAATTGCCCTCTGCTCAGCGTGGAGACTCACCCAATGAGGCCCGTGCAGTTCCCGCCCTCAGGGCCCCCGGCTCCCCAGGACTCTGGACAGATGTGCCTCTGATCAGTGGGAACTGATCCTTTGCACCCTGGGGGGTATGAGCTCAGGATCCCTCCATGAATCTTCACTCTCTAAGACTGCCTTAGGCAGCCGGGCCCCAAATCCAGACTTTGTCTCCTGGTCTCAAGGTTTCACTAAGTCTGTGCTGATAGCTTCAAGATGTGTGACCCCAAGATGGCCTCCCATGACCTTCTGTGTTTTCCTTGGCCCCGCGACAGCTCGAAACATGCTGGTGGTAGTGGGTGGGAGGGGCCGTGTGGCCTCGGCCGTGTGTGGAGGAAGGAACGTTGAAGAAGGGATCTAAGACTGGCTTTGAGAAGAAACGCCCCTCGGAGCACAGCCAGTGAGGGGCCCAGGGGAGCTGTCAAGAGCACAGACCCCCGGCCTGCAGATGACGCGCCTGACCTCACTTTCCCACAACGCCTGTCACTGCTTGGCGTGTCAGTCCGTGCTGTTCACTGAATGCAGCGATGTCCACCTTGTGGTTCCAGGGAAGGCTTCCCGTCCTGCTGCTTGGCCGCTCCTCAGAGCTGAGGCCGGGAGAGTTTGTGGTCGCCATTGGAAGCCCGTTTTCCCTTCAAAACACAGTCACCACTGGGATCGTCAGCACCACCCAGCGAGGTGGCAAAGAGCTGGGGCTCCGGAACTCGGACATGGACTACATCCAGACGGATGCCATCATCAACGTGAGCCCTGCGGGGTCGGGCCGGGTGCTCGGGAAGCCGGGCTTGGGAACCAGGGGTGGAGCCAGGATGCTCAAGGTGCCGGGCAGGGAGCTCCCGTTGAACCTCTAGATGGCCGAGGGGCCGTCCTCAGCCTTTGCAATCTCCAGGGGCTCCTGTGAAGGTGCTTCAGATACGCCAAGGTCCGTAGCCCAGAGGAGCTCCCATCCCACCGGAGGGGCCATGGCTTCTCTGCTTCCAGGCCCCTTGGCGGAGCTGCTTTTGAGGCTTTGTGCAGGAGGGACGCTCATGCAGGTAGACACTGTTGCCCCTCCCCCCGCACTGCAGGGGTTCGCTCTGCCTTGGGGCACTGTCTGAGCCTTGGGCCCTTGCTGACCGATGTCTAAGGAGGCCGGGCTTTGTTCCACACTATCTCATCAATGGGATCTTTTTTAAAGTCACATTTTTTTCCCCTTCAGCAGTCATCTTACAGGGTCGATGTTTCTAAAGAGGAATGCCCCACCCCCGACATCTGTTTAATAGATAAGACGGGACGAGTTTTATGCACTTGCTGCCTCGAGTAGGTTTTATTCCCGAACTTTCCTGCGATCTGCATGAAGTCATGGAAAATGAACAAACCACGCGGGTTTCCAGCCCCAGCAGCAAAGCAGGGATCGCAGAGCTGGGAGGTGATGAAGTCTTGAAATACTCGAGCCAGTTGGCAGCCAGGCTGTCGTCTAGAGAAGGAAGTAGTGTCAGGTGCTGTAGGGAGGTCAGAGTTGGCCTCTGGGCTTCGGAGCTGCCCCCTACCCCCAAATCTCATTTATGGCACATCTAAAACTTCCTGAAAAATTTTAAGGTCCCTTTTTTCAGCAAAATATTAGGTTGACAGCAACAAATCCGAGAAAAGAACCTGCACCCAGGGGCATGCCAGGAAGGGAAATACTTTGGAATATGTAAAGATAGGAACTCATAACCTTTTAATTTTTGCTTAATTTCAGTATGGAAACTCGGGAGGCCCATTAGTAAACCTGGTAAGGCCTTTTTTTTTTTTTTTAAATACATGTATACGCTTTTTTTTTTTTTTGCTTTGCTTTCTTTTTAGACGTGAACTTGCCAAAGCAAGTATCTAATTCTTTTAAAGTGAAATCTGTGAATGTACTCTATCTTTGCAAATTACCCTTCTTATCTTTTCTGAAAAGAGCAAGGCCCCTGGAGTCAGGGTTGGAAATGGTATGCTGGCGGACATGCTGGTGTTTCAGGGTTATAAATCAGGGTGGTGGAATTCAGGGCCGATCCAGGACTAGCGGGAGGGGGAGGCCTTTATTTTGAAGGTGTCAGCACTTCCGGCCTGTTAGAGAAAGTGGTGGCCTCAGAGGAGGTCTCCAGGCTGCTGCAGGAGCTGGCTTGGCTCCTCCAAAGTCTTTGTCTTGGCCAGAGGCCCTCCCTCAAGACCTGGCTGGAATGAGGAGTTACACCCCCCGGTTCCCCCCACCCTACGCAACCCACCCCTCAGATGTCACTTCTGTCTGTATTTAAATACGTACACATGAGAAGGGAAGCCTGAGAATCTGTCCAAGTGAGGTCCGCACAGCTCAGGGGTCACCCAGCTCTATTCTCAGTTCCCTCAATGAAATTGAGGCCACCTTTAGCAAGACCCAAGGCGGCAGTGCCTCCTGGAAGGTTCTGGATGTCAGGGACCGAATTCCCAGGGCTCGCAGGAGGTACCAGGAAGGGACTGATGCTCCCTAGGCAGTTTTCCCTTCTCAACCTGAGCCGAACAAACCATGTAACAGGAGGGTTAAAATGATGGTTGGACGGCGTGAAGGGAGTCTGTGCCTTCGTGAGTAGCGTTCAGTGGACTGTGAGTCTGTCTTGAACCGAAGTCCATCCCGCAGACTGGCTTGCTTGGTGATTTCAGGCTGGTCTGTGACACGCAGAGGAGGGGAGGGGGGCGTACCCCGCAGCCCGGCAGCACCCATGGCTGCTCTTCCCATTTCCTGGGAACCCACTTTCCTGGGAATGCTAAGGTTGTCCTCCCTGCTGTGGGCAGAGGAATGTTAAGATCACTGGAAATGGAAGAAGCAGGAGGGTGTAGACAGCCACCTAAAGGACTCTGAGACCTGTTCTCTGTGGAAGGAGCGGAGGGGCACCTTGAAACTACCTGCTTCAGGCTGTTTTTACGGCATGGCGGTCCCTGGGGACTGAGCCTGCTGTGTGTCGGGTCCCCCCTTGCTAAGGGTGGGTCCTGCTGCCCGAGTAATGACTCCCCACTGTGGCCCTGGGCCCCCCCCCCCAGTCCCCAGCCCCAACTCATTCAGGAGCTCAAAGACTTCCTTCACACCGACGACCTCTTCATCTTCTGCTAAACCTTCGTGCGTTCAGTAGGCTGTTTCCATCTCGCTCCTCAGGACGGCGAAGTGATTGGGATTAACACTCTGAAGGTGACCGCTGGCATCTCCTTCGCAATCCCATCTGATAAGATTAAGAAGTTCCTCACCGAGTCCCATGACCGGCAGGCCAAAGGTAAAACACAGCTCTTCCTGCCGTGGAAGGTTCTGGCAGGGAAGGCCACATACCTGAACATGAGCCGAGGCTTTCAGATCGAAAAAGGAGACAGACGGGATGCATGTTGTTAGGCCCCTGGTATTAGGTCACAGGTGTTGGACCCTTGACCATGAAGGTTTCATATGGTTTAGTCTAATAGGTACCAGGTGGGATTGGAGGGGATATCTAGACATCGTTTTACTTCATTAAGTTCCTTTGCCCTGTCAGGTGGAAAGTATTGGTCCCATTTCTCTGATGAGGAAACCGAGATTCAGGGAGATCATTCATGCCGCAAACGGCTATTGATCCATCTGCTTAGGGTGAGGCTGGGGGTTCCGTGGCTCTGCCGGGGCCTGTGTGATATTTACCTTCTGCCGGCGGGAGGAGGAGGATGGCAGTACACAAACAGGCAAGATTTCAGATACCAGTGATGTTTTCCTGCAAATGAAGCAGGTGGAGCGCTGGGGAGTGACGGGGTTGTGGGGCTGGCATTCCAGACCCAGGAATAACAGACTCAAGGCCCCCCCTGGGTGGGTCTCGTGTCTGGAGTGCGGGAATGTGCCGAGTTGCACAGACAGGTGTGGAAAGAGGTCAGCCAGGGTCACAGTGGCCAAGGTCAAGGCCTTAGGGCACACGTCCACATGTGCGACAGGGAACAGGGACGTTCGTGGTCTGGTGGATGCCTTTGAGAAGTGTTTGTCGTGGTGGATGGATACTGCCGGAGGGGCTGGGTCAGAGCTGTGGGATGGGGTAAGAGGCTCTCCCAGCCATCTACACCAGGGTGGGGTCATATTCTGGATTTATAGGAGGGATAGAACCCTCATCAGATGTCAGGACAAGGACAGAAGAATCGGGTTCTCGGCCCTTCACTGAAATGGCAGGACTTTCCCAGGTCCCGTGGCAGGTGGGGTTCTGAACAAGATAAGAACCACAGCCTCAGTGTCCCCCGATGGGCCTGACTTTACACTGCAACCGAGGGATTGACTCTCGTAGCTCCTGGTGTTCCCAGGACAATGGCCACCTGAGCTGACCTCTTGTCCTTTTGTTGCCACACCAGGCAAAGCCGTTACCAAGAAGAAGTATATCGGCGTCCGAATGATGTCACTCACATCCAGGTGGGTAAGCAGGACTTCCGTGCCTGTGTCTTAGATTTAAATAAACCTGAACTTTAGAAGGCTCCCACTGGCCCCTTGACAGAGAAACCTTATGCTGCCTTAAGCATCTCAGTTTCTGGTTAAAATTAAGAAACATCGGGCACCTGGGTGGCTCAGTCAGTTCAGCATCTGCCTGCCGCACAGGTCATGATCCCAGAGTCCTGGGATGGAGCCCTGCATCAGGTTCCTTGCTCAGGGGGAGTCTGCTTCTCCCTTTCCTGTTTCCCCTCCCCCCTGCTCTCGCGCTGTCTTACTCTCTCTCAAATAAATAAAGTCTTTAAAAAATAAAAAATAAATAAAATTGAGAAATATCAGGAAGGAGAGGAAGTGCCATGAACCTAGGCCTCTGGTTTTATCCTTCTTTGTGTGTGTGTGTGTGTGTGTGTGTGTTTGGAGCGGCTCCTTCCTTCTAGAAGATTCTGCCCTCCTCTTTGAAGGCATTCCTGAACAGTGGGGCGTGTTGGTCACTCTCCCTCATGCCTTACTTTCACCCCTTGTTCTGTTGAAACCCCCATTCTAGGAGTGCCCCAAGCACCTTCTCCAGCCCAGAGCGCCCTGCCGTTCCTAAGCCTTGCCGCCTGTGGGCTTGTGGCTACCGGAATGCTGGGTCAGGCCTCACTGACGGATGGGCTTGTTTTCCCCGAGCTAGTGGAAGGTGCGGCATGTGGCTGCCAGCCTCGTAGCTTACCAGTGTTTTAACCTTGATGAAAAAGTCTGGTATCATCACATGAGTCCTGGTGACTAAAGGCATGGTTGAAATGTTTATAGGTGATGTTGGCAAAGAGCAGCACATATTAACATATAACATAGGTATTACCATATTCATTATCACAACTACTTTATTATTAATCAATTACGACAGTATTACTGTGATTTAGATGCATATTAAATTTTTGGCCCTCCTGAATATGGATCGAACTGCCAAGACTAAAATGTGAATCAGTTACTTGTCTTGGAACTGTGGGAGATGGAGGTATGGAGAAGGAATCCAGGCCCTGGCATCTGGCTTCCTGAGTTCTTCTCCCAGCTCTGCTACTTCCTGGCTTATGACCTTGGGAATGACTTGACCTCTGTGCCTCAGTTTCCTCCTCCCTAAGATAAGGTTAACAGTGCAGGCATTTGGGTGTGTGGTGAGGGCCAAGTGACTGAATGTGTGTCAAGGCAATTTAAAGGAGAATCAAAGCTCCTGGAGGCATTTTCTGTTGGAATCTGGGACAGGAGGAGAAGCTGGGTGAGAGTCTCAGCTGAGCGAGTCCCCTTGTTCGCTTAATGGTAAAGTCAGTGTGTTTCCTCCCAAGCAGCAAAGCCAAAGAGCTGAAGGACCGCCATCGAGACTTCCCAGATGTGCTTTCGGGAGCGTATGTCATTGAAGTCATTCCTGATACCCCAGCAGAAGCGTGAGTTAGAATTATCTTCCCTTTCCTTGATGTCCTCGTGGTTCTTGTGGATAGTGGGGCTGTGTTCTTTTCACATCGGCTCAGGGGGTTGTGAGGATCCCTGATGACATGGGTGGACATCCTTGGCAGTCTCATCAGCCAGGCCTACTGACCTGGGTCAGCTCAGGACTCATCAGCAGAAGGGTGTTTCCTGTCTTCAAAAGTCCTCGCTTCATGAGGAGTCATTCAGGTGGAAAGAGCTTATCAAACTCTTCATGTATCTCTGGGGCAGGCCTGGCTGGGGAAAGAGGGTTTAAGGAGCTGTGTCCCTGATATCTTGGACAGTGGTCCCATTCTAGGCCCCCAGATGGACATATCTCCTCCCAAAGGAGCCTTCTGTAATTCTGTCTGTTGTCAGTCAGGCCATACCTGTCCACACCTCCAGAAAATAACCCAGGTAACATCAAAGGAACACGGAAGGGAGGAGCTCAGCCAGCAGTCCGCGTTTGTTACCTCGACTGACACACTGTGCAGAGAGGGGAGCTAGACCAGGGACCTGCAGACTGTTCCCTGGAGTCTGGACCTGGCCCACCGCCTGCTATAATTTTATATGACCATGGGCTAAGAATAGCCTTTCATTTTTGAACAGTTGAAAAAATTTTTAATGAGAGTAGTTTTTTTTTTTTGGGGGGGGATGAGAGTAGTTTTTTATGATACATAAAAATGATATGAAATGGACATTGCAGTGTCCATGACTGAAGTTGGCTGGAGCCCAGCCGGTAAACGGGGCCATGCCCAGTCGGCCTACACAGCCCACAGTGGGTTGAGTTGTGAAGGATGCCCTATGGCCTACAAAGCCCAAATCTAAATGTAATGTAGATCCGCAGGCAGAAGCTTGCCCTTCTGTATCCTATATTTCCTATCCGGCCCTTAAAGTTTGCTGGTACTGTGCTAGACCATCAAGGACCGTAATAGCTTATTGGACACTGTCCTACATGAGGGCGGAAGTTACGGCAGTAATAACACAAAGGAAGGCCTCATAATAGAACCATTCTACCTGCTCCTCTGGGACCTGCCCTCTGAGTTGTGACACCTGTTACAGGCAGGTTGGCCACGGTCACGGTCCACGGTAGGTGATATATGGCACATCCTTGCCTCCTTTGGGGTCCGTCTATCATGTGACCATACCAGTTCTGGGAAGCATTTCTGCACTGGACATGATGGATGACTTGGCCTAAAACTCTCAAAGGAAATAGTGCAGTCCATTGGCATTTTGAGCCTTCTCGCATAAGTTAACCACGCTATCCCACTGATTGGCCCTGGGGGTTCTAGGGTCTAAGCTGCGTCTCTGTCTACATCCAGTCGAGAACCTTCCAGGGCAGTCAGACCAGGAGGAGTGGAAGCATTAAATGTGTGTCTCCCTTTGTGTCGCAGAGGTGGGCTCAAGGAGAATGACATCATCATCAGCATCAACGGACAGTCTGTGGTCTCTGCTAACGATGTCAGCGACGTCATTAAAAAGGCAAATGCCCTGGACATGGTTGTCCGCAGGGGCAATGAAGACGTCATGATCACTGTGATCCCTGAAGAAATCGACCCATAGGTAGAGGCATGAGCTGGCTTTCATGTTTCCCTCAAAGACTCTCCGGTGGACGACACATGATGACTCTGGGCTGGTGGCACGGGACAGCCAGGACTTTGGACCACCATGTTGCTTGTCCAGCAGAAACACCTGGCCAACAGAATCCTTCTTGATAGTTTGCAGGCAAAGCAAATGTAATGTAGATCCGCAGGCAGAAGCTTGCCCTTCTGTATCCTATGTATGCTTCTCCTCGCCAGCTTGGACTGTTCCTGGTTAGACAGTCAACATTTGTCTCTTCCTTTTACCGAGTCATCATCTTAGTCCGACTAAGGCAGTCGATAGAACGCATAGATGGAGGAAGGTCCCATGGGAGCCAGGATGGGTCTGGGCATGTTTATGCTTTTCCTCCCATTTGGCACCCAGAGGAGGCTGATGCCATAGACCACGGGTGGGTGAACGTTGGCTTTCAAAATGGCCAGAGTTTCCGCTTTTAGGAAGCTCTTCAGAACTGGGAGCACAATGACTTTGAGTTTGAGCTATAAAATACTTCTTCATACTCTGCTTCCTGGCGTGCTTTTTCCCCCTTTCCCTGCGAATGGCTGGTTGCCATCTTTTGAAATGATTACAAGGTCAGCAGTGGCTCCTCATCAAGCCAGTGTCCGTGCAGGGTTGAGCCCAAAGACTTACCAGTTATATCAAAATCATCACGTGGGGTTTTACCAGTGTTCGTAACAACCGTGCTTGCCCATTCTGGCTTCATACGATAGGGTTTGAGGACAGTTGCCCTTGCATCTGGAACTTTCCAAACTGAAGAGAGTTTGTTGACCCCATACATCATGCAGTCAGTCAACAAAGATTTCCTGAGCCTCTGTTCTGTGCCAGACCTGGTGCTGAGTCTAGAAGGGTCAGTGCAGGACAGGATGGAGCCAGGCCCTCTGTGACCCAAGAACTCTCCTGTCCTGAGTTCCCAGAAAGCACAGGCTGAAGCCGAGTCCTGTTGTCCTGGGTTCTGACATCAGAACCAGACCTTAAGTCTTGAGGGGGAGGTTAGGGCAGGGCTCCCCTCCACATGCCCTCAATCAGGTGTGGCTTTAAGCGGCTGGAGATGCCTCGGTCTCTGTAAAAGCTTCCAGGAGTCTGGGGGACTGGACCCAGCTAGACTGTTGCAGAAACTTAGCCTGAAGGTCAGCGCAGGCCTTTGTCCCTGTGGAAAGCACACACCAGAGAGGAGGCCCTACACCAGGAGCGGAGGGGAAGGCTTTTCACATGTTCCAGGAAAAAGGGGGACCTTGGGCTGGGGGGAGGTTCAGTTTTCTAGACTGAGAGCTTAATCCTTCCTTGACCAGTAGATCGCCAAGGTCCAGTTCCTAACTGAAGAGGCTGTGGACAAAGGCCCAAGTTCAGTGTAGGGGACATCCAGTTAAGTGAGGCCCTCACAGCAGCCGGGGGCCTGGCACGCCTGGTGCGTCCCTTTGCTCTCTGCTTAGATGATCTCGGAAAGGTGGGAGAAGCCGGTTCCTTTCACTCTGGGCATGGGTTTTGCATGGCTTTCCTCTCCACCAAAGGTGATGACTCAGAGAATGGCTCCATCCTGAGACATTTTCCCAGTGGGCCTGCTGCTCCGGGTGGTCCCCGGGGCCCAGGTGCTGGCCCAGGTGGGGAGGGAGCACCGGGTGGCATTGAGGTCAGAGGCAGCCCCGGCCAGAGCCCATCTGGCTCCAGCTGTCATCCACTTGGGAGATCACGGAAGGCTCTTCTGGAAGCCGTCAGCCTGGAGACCACAGGCTCAGCCCTCTGTAAACACTCAGCATCTTCTCCTCCTGGGGGGGGGCGGGACTCTGGCAGGGCTGGAGTTTTGCCTGCATATGGGGTCGCATGCAAGGCCACAAAGATGGCAGCTTGGCATACGTTGACACACTGTGTTTGGTGCCATGACCATCCTGACCTGTGGCACCCAGGGTCCCGTGCTGGTTGCACCCCATGGTCTCATGGCAGGTTCTCACAGGCCCTCTTAGGACCATTGTTTCCTCTTCTTGCTTTGAGTTCTGATGGAGACTTTTGCAATATAAAGGAGCCTCACAGCCTGGGAGGCAGACTTGAGTTGAAAGCATAACTTTTGGAGTTAGACACACTTGGGTTCAAATCTATGGTCTGTGGGCACCTGGGTGGCTCTGTGGGTTAAGCATCCAACTCTTCGATTTTGGCTCATGAGCCCCGCATCAGGCCCTGCAGTGGCTGTGAAACCCATTTGGGATTCTCTCTCTCCCTTTCTCTGTCTCCCTCCCACCCTAAAAAAAAAAAAAAACAAACCCAAAACATGGTCTGCGTCTTACTGGCTGTGTGACTTTGAACAGGTTACTTAACCTCTCTGTGCCTGTTTTCCATCTGTACTACCTCCTATGGCTGTTGTGGAGAGTGAATGAGTTAGTACACAGCACGTGGTGAGCATTGGATAAATATTAGTGACATGGATGTTCACTGATGTCTTCAAGCTTCAGTTTCCCCCTCGATAAAGGAGGGACTGATAAGTGTCCCCCCTCGCCCTGGAGCTGTGAAGGCTGACCCCGAGGGCGCAGGCTGGAGAGGCGTGCAGCTGCTTGTTTCTGCTGTTATCAGCCTGCCCTCATTCCTCCGCTGGCAGGCTCAATAGGAACGTCTGTGGGGCCTTGCCGCACGTCAGACGTCACGCCGACCGTTTTACATCTATTCGCTGTTCCATTCTCTGATCAGCCCTGAGCTGGATGCTATATTTATCCCCTTTGACAGGTGAAGAAATTGATGCTCAGAAATTAAGCATCTTGCTCAAGTCACGGAGCTGACAAGCGGGGGCTGGGACATCAGCCCACGTGGTCTGAGCGCCTGGCCTGTGTGCAGGGCTGGCAGCCCCTCTTTCAGGATGGTAACTCCCAGCCTGTCCACCTCTGAGCCAGTCTCGGTCCATCCCCACTTCGAGAAGCTGGTTATGGGGGCCTGCAGCCCGCCCAGTGTGTGGTCCCTCCAGACCCTTTCAGACGCGTCCATGGTCCCTTAACAACCCTGCTGGCTGGTGGGGGGCCAGCGGCCCCTTCTCTGTCCCCCGCAGAACTCTTGCTCACCCACACTTCTCCCAGTCTCGGCTCCACGGCTCCAGTCCCTGCTTCCAGCTTTTGTGAAACCTTGAGTGACACCAGTCGGCACATTTGCATGGCTTGGCTGGTCCTCATCCAGCCCTACCAGATGCTTCTCTAGATGCATGGGCCAGGAGAGAGGCCACAGCACGAAGGGGGCTCCTTGCCATATCTTCTGGGGCCCAGCTGAGCAGGTGCTGTGCCCAGAAACCATACAGGGTCCTAGTCTTTTCTGGCTCCATTTCTGCATCTGCAAGTTTTGAAGAAGGCTCATGTCTGGTGGGTGTGGTGCAGAGCGGCCTTTTTTTTAGTAGAACGTGCGCCGTGCTTGTCTCCACCCGGTCAGCACCTCCGACAGGCCTGAGACTTGGACAGTGGTGTGCCGACTGGCTAGCGAGGTCACTGGCCCATTTCAGCAAACGTCCCTAAAGAGAGCCGGCCTAAGTCTGTGCAAAAAGGCGTGTATATATGGGCGAATGGCCCAGTGCAGGTTCAAGGTCACTGTTGGAAAGCTGGCCTCTCCTCGAAGGTGGCTCCAGGCGAGATGAGAGGTAGGACAGCACCGGGATGGCACACAAGTTTCTACTGTGTTCTGCCAGCGTGGGGCAGTGGGGAGGAACTGCCCGCAGCCCTGGGCTGAGCAGGTGGTAAGACTCTGTGTCTGGGTGTCACCCTGGGCCATCCTGGGGACTGGCTGGAGGGCGAGGCTACCTTCCCAGCTGCTCTCTGCCCCATGCCCCTCACCTCCAGGAAGCTCCTCCTCAACCCGAGACCGCCTGGCCTCCATACTCACCTCTGCAGCTGGCTCCCAAGGCCAGCGTCGGGCCGCACGCCCTTCCTCCGCCCTCCTGCCGGGACCAGATCCCACCCAGTTCTAAAGAACTCTCGCTCCAACTGACTCAGGAGACGTGACTGCCACCTGGGATCTGAGAGGACCATCAGGATGCTGGCTGGCAGAGCCAGGCCCCTGCTTTAAAACACGTGTTGTATGTTGTGGGCTGCATTTCAGAGCACCCCTGCGCGCCCCCCCACACCCCCGACCCCATGCGCTCAGCTACAGCTCATGGGGGGAGTCTGGCTGCTAAGCAGGAGGCCAGTTCTTGGAATCAAACAACGCCTGCATGTTGGAAGCTCTGACCAGAGGGCCGGGGTCTTTGTAGAGTGCGAGGCCCAGTCCCACAGGAGCCACAGGAGCCACACAAACCACCAACCCTATCCGTGTCCTGCATCTGGGGCGCGGTTGGGCGGACTCATGGCTGTCCGCATGGGCTCCCCCAGGGGACTGGCCGTGGTCCTCGGCCGCTCCATCTCCCCGCGCGGGTAGAGCGCACAGCGCGGCCTTCCTGCCATCAGGCAGGGGTTTTGCTTAGCGCTTTTCAAAGCGGTGGCCTCAGTGTGCTGCCTGACAAGCAGCAGCTAAGGCCAGACACTAACGACGGCATTTTTAGTCAAAAACAAATAAAAGGCAACTCGGACTCTTGATGGAAACGGGTTTCTGTCAAATGGGTCTCACTGAGCCCGGTAAGCTCTTGTGCACACCCTGCCTGCTGCCCCCTCAGGCCATCCCCTTCCCCGCCTCCTGCTCCTGCCCCTCCTCCTCGTGTACCCCCACGGTCTTCACTGCCACCCCAACCGCACCTGCCACAGGACCCTGCCGTATGCGTCTCGCTTCCCAGCCCCCTGAAGAGGCCATTTTACAGACTAGGACAGTGAGGCACAGAGCATCAAGTAGCCAGCAGGGGGTCACAGAGCGAGGAGGGAGGTGAAGCCGGTGAGTCGGAGCTCAGGCTTCTAGCTCCGGAATCCTCTCTTTTCACCATGAGGCCTTTATCCACTTCTGCTGAGGATGCCCAGTAACCTGTGACAGAACTTTCCGTGGGGCCGTCTCTGAAGCGGTAAAGAAAAGTTGGCCCCGCGCGGGCTCAGTGGCTGGTTCGTAAGCAGCACTTGGCAAAACGAGAAAGCTCGCCCCCTGGTTCATGGGCAGCGCCCCCACGACAAGGTCATGAACACTGGGAGGAGGAAGTGAGCCCGCGGGGGGCCCCATCTCCTTTCGCCCGCGGATTCCCCAGACCCCGCAGGCTCCCCCAGGCCTGCCTGTCTCGGTGGGTTTCGCACCGTGCTGTCCCCCAGTGAGCCGTGAGAACTGGACACAAGGTCTGAGGCAGTTCCCGGGGTAAAAGTGTGCTTCGCTGTCAAAGGCCCTGCACTGATACGCAGCATCAAGAGTACATCCTAGAAACCTCAGGGAAGGAAGGGCTAGTACATCATTTATGTAGGACCCAAACCTCCTCAGAAATCCTGACAATCAAGATTGCTCAATTTTTAAAGCTATTTTCCGTCGCTATCCTGTTTCCTTCATAAATTAATTGCACTGACATTTACTGAATGCGATCAAGAGAGGCGGCGTCGGCGTGGAAGGTTCTCAGCTGCTCTCTCACAACAATGAAAGTAGACTGAAGCGCACGGACGCTTCCAGAGAATGTTCTGTTGGATTATGACAACTGAGCGAGGGGCTTATCAACTCGGCTGATTTTAATCTTGGCTGAGACTTTTCTCCTGCCCTGGTTTCGTGCCTGGCACTGTATGAAGGCTTTGCAGCCACTGTCCCAAGGAATTCAGAGTGGCTGACCATTGCTGCCCCTCTTTTCAGAGGAGGAAACCAAAGCTCAGAGAGGCAGCTTTCCCCGTTCAATGACACACAGTAGCAAAAATCAGAGCAGCGGGCGCCTGGGTGGTTCAGTGGGTTAAGCCTCTGCCTTGGGCTCAGGTCATGGTCTCAGGGTCCTGGGATCGAGTCCCGCATCGGGCTCCCTGCTCAGCAGGGAGCCTGCTTCCCCTCTCTCTGCCTACTTGTGATCTCTCTTTCTCTGCCAAATAAATAAATAAAATCTTTAAAAAAATTTTAAAAGATTAAAAAAAAAAGTCAAAGCAGAGGGTGAAAACCAGGATTCTGCCTCTAGAGCCCCCGAACTGGTTCCCACAGCAGCGGCCACAGCGCAGCCTCTTGGTGGCACCCGAGGGGTCTTGTCATGGCTGCCTCGGTGGTCTGAGCCCTGAGCCCGGTCCCCACGCTGGATTTAGAGGGGGAAGGGGGCAAACATTTGTCAGCCACGGTTTTCTCATCAGTACAAATGACTTAAAACGTGTGAAACTGGAAACGCACAAAGAGTAAAAACATTGGGAAGCATCTGGAAAGAAAACTCGTCCACACAAAATCTTGCACACAGATGTTTATAGCAGTTTTATTCATAATTGCCAAAACTTGGAAGTAACCAAGATGTCTGTTGGAGGTCAGGTGGATAAATAAGCTGTGGCCCACCCAGACAACCAAATTTTATTCAGTGCCCAAAGAAATGAGCAATCGAACAATGAGAAGATATGGAGGAACTTCAGATGAGTATTTTCGAGGGAAAGAAGCCAATTTGTGAAGGCTGCATACTGTAGGATTCCAACTGTATGACATTCTGGAAGGGCAAAATTCTTTGGCAACAGGAAAAATTAATCAGTGGCTGCCAGGAGTTAGTGGGTAGAGAGAGATGAGTGATTTTTAGGGCAATGAATAAGAGACCTGCACATCTTTCCAAACCCATCGAATCCAGGACAGGGAGTGTGAACTCTAACATAAACTATGAATTCTGGGTGTTAACAATGTGTCCACGTCAGTTCTAACAATGTACCAGTCTAGTGGGAGATACTGATAATGGGGGAGCTGGGTGTTGCAGGGGGCGAGGTCCTTGGAACTCTGTACTTCCTGTTTAATTTTGCTGTGGGCCTAACACTGCTCTAAAAAAATAAGGTCTATTCATTAAAATTAAAAAGCAAACTTCTGAACCATATGAAGTTCTAGATCAAGCCCTAGAGCCAAAGGAAGCACCTGTCTGATCCAGGAAAATGCTTCAGATTCCCCTCACTCCCACCAGCCACCAGAGCGGCCCCCCTCTGCTTCACTTGGCCCAGACGGCAGATCCAAGACAGGTGTCCTGGGCAAAGGTGAGAGGGGAGTGTCCTTCAGAGAAGAACTTCTGGAAGCAGGAGTCTCTTCCATCAGGTTCAAGCCTGCAGAGTTGACCTTAAAACAAAAATGAAAAACCCAGGTCTAATTGCTGCAGGTGTGGCCCTAGGCTCGTCCACATGGTTCCCAGCCCTGCTCCTCACAACCTGACGGGCCCCAGCTTCCCGATCCAACCTTTTCCCAAGATGGAAACATGAGTTCCGAGGGAAAAATAATCTGTTCCTGACCCCTGAGGCCTGGGAACGCTATGCCTTGGGCTGGAGTAGTGCTGTGAGGTGCTCGGGGGCTGGGGGGGGACCACTGTGGGAGTTTCTCCGCCCTGGTACGGACCCCTCTCCTGGGGGAGTGCCCTGTCCTCGTGACAAATTCCTTACAACCCAGAAAGGACGAGGAGGCTCTTGATGAACAGAGCTGGCTCTACTCCACGAAGCCACCCTCATGTCCCTCTTGGGCTCTCGGGTCATGCCATTTGCCCCTGCATTGTGCACCTGCCCGGCCCACATGCTCTCTTCCCTTCAGGCATCTCCGCCTCTGCACTGTGTGGAGCTCCTTGGTTTGGGACCACTTGGTCTCTGCTCAGACAGGGCCCCTCTCCTCCCATGGGTTGTTCTTATAACGTCTTCTTGATCTGTGAGGTAGGCATACTGCATCTGAGACCTTGAGTGATTCCTTACTAGGCTCTAGCAGAGGCGCAAAGTTTCCCTTGAACACCTTGGCTGGGGTGACGGCAGAGGTGTGTCCACTAGGGGGCGAAGTGGCTTCAGGAACCTCCAGGGAGGTGTCCCAAGACCTGGAGGTGAAGGGGAAGGATGCCAGGAGGAAGCAGACAAGGGAGCAGGAAGCCAGCAGCTTCCTCCCTTGAACACCTTGGCTGGGGTGACGGCAGAGGTGTGTCCACTAGGGGGCGAAGTGGCTTCAGGAACCTCCGGGGAGGTGTCCCAAGACCTGGAGGTGAAGGGGAAAGATGCCAGGAGGAAGCAGCCAAGAGAAGAGGAGCCAGCAGCTTCCTCCCGTCCCGCCTGTGCATTGTGCGGTCCTGGGCAGAGGCTCTGAGCCCACCGCCTCTCTGCTCCCTTCTGCCCTCCGGTCGCCGCAGCCCTTTCCTGTGCATGGTGCTCCTGGACCCCACTGACTTGTTTATTGCTTGTTTCTCTGGCGGAAATGTCAGCCCCTGTAAGGGCAGGGACCTTGGGCCACAGCCCCATAGGAGGAGGAGAGCGTGGTAGGCGAGGAATGCTGGAGGAGAGCCTGAAGATGGGCAGTCGCAGAGACACGTCTGCGGCGCCCTGCCTGTTCTCTGGGAGGCATCCTGCAGCCTCTGGCAGCCTGCGCTTTGGAAGTTGGGACTATTTTAGGGGCAGGGGAGCACGGCTTGGCACTGGGAGCACCTATCTGATCTTCCATTTGGGTGGTTTCTTCTCCCTCTTGCTGTATGTACCTTCCCTTGATGGCTAAGCTTTTCTCCCAATTTTGAAAGTTAGCGGGATTTAGGTGCCCCCCTCGCACTGGGCTGTGACCTGGTTTAAGCCACCGTGCATTTGCTCGTGGGGACACTCCTGGCCCGAGGACCCCCTCCACCATGGGTGCCTGACCCCACACACCCACCCAGAGCAGAGCCTGGGAACTTGCCTGCTAACAGGCACTCCAGCTGAGAACCCCTGCCTGCAGAGACCAGACAAGGTCTCTCCTCGTCACGCTGGGTCAGAAACACCAGGAACCAAGGCGACAGACAAGTGGGTCTTCTCCAGGGTGGCAAATTGTCAGGCCGGGAACGTTTATTCACAGCCATGTCTGCCTTCCTTTGTGCCCACGCCCTGCCCCCCAGGGCCCCTGGGTCCCCACCATCGTCAGATGCTTTCTCCAGCTCTGATGTCCATCACTTGCCCCTTTCCGGGGTGCTCAGCAAGCAGTTCCCCCTCCCTGGGCCTCTTGAGCCCTCACTGGTATTACTGGTTGAGGCTGCTGGGGTTCCAGGCAGAGGATGGGGAGAGAGGGGGACAAGAAAGGAGGAGGAGCCGGCAGGCATGATGGGTCCAGCTCCGGGCGAGGCAAAGGCAGGAGCTGAGCAGAACTGCTTCAGAATGCACTTGCTGCTGGGTCCACAGCCGGGAGCGCATTTTCACCAGCATCTCAGGGATGCTGGAAACATTCTTCATCTGCCTCTGGTCTTGGGCTTCGGTTTCTTCCTGTCTCTGACTCTGAGCAAGCGAACACCCCTTCTCCGTCCAACCAGGTTTAACAATTGTTTACACTTTGCTCTATTTCCTGTTGATAAATTAAAAAAAAGAAACACCCCGCAAACATATCTGAGCTCTCCTTTGACTGCTTTTGCGCAATCCCACTCTCCCTACCCCTTACCCCCTTGTTATTAGTTTGGTGTGTCATTTTTTTCATACACGTATATGTTACATATGTACCTATGGGCAGGGTGTATCATGTGTATCGGTTTATGTGGCTTTAGGAATTTTGTTAATGATATCTAGTGTGTACTATTCTACAACTTGCTTTTTTTGTAACTCAACTTTGTATTTTGAGATTTACCCTGTGTGTGTGTTTGCGTGTATATACACACACATATACATTTACATATATATGTAAAATGTGTATATATGTAAAATGTATATATACGATATGTATATTTATTATATATAATATATAATACAATAATGTATGTTATAAAATAAGTATATATACACACACATATTTCTATTTCGCTCCATGTTAGTATTCCATCATATGAACATGTCCCAATCGATTTTTCTATTTCCTGAATGATTGCACCTTTACGGAGATGGGGTTCGGCCTCTTGATCTGCAGAGCAGGAATTGCTACACCTCCGTCCCGCACTGTGGAGCTTATGTGAGGGGGTACAGGGGACAGTATCTTGCATGGAGATTGGCCACAGAACCTTCTCAAGATCTTCCAGGGGGAGTGGTTTTCCAGCTCCCAGGTTTTCCAGCTCCAGTGTCCAGTGATGGCGGCCTATCAGGCTGACCCGATGAAATGGGGGCTTGTGACCCGCGAGTAAAGTCAACACTAGGCTCCATCAGACACTGGAAGAAACGTTAGGAGTCGTGTAACCCAATTTCCTCCACAAGGGACCACCACGGGCTGCTCTCCCCTTGCGTGCACCCCCCCAGGAATGGGGAACCCTTAGCCCCAAAGGCAGCTCAGGCTTGTATTGGGTCAGAAATCTGTGTTCTGGTGAGTTCCATTTTTTTTTTGTCTAGGGCTCCACGGTACATGGCGTATTTAGCAGCGGCTGGTGTCCCAGCCCCGACGCCGGTCTTTCATTCTCCAGGCTAACGTCACACTTCAGAAAGGAGATGTGACTCTCCGTGGACACCTTCTCTCACGCCCCTGCCTCCTGCTCATCCTCTGAATGTGCTCCTGTTCCCAGTCGTCGGTGGTAGCAGGACACCCCAGCGACGGCACGAGGCGCCCTCTGTGGCTGCTTTTTGCTTTTGCACAAACAACGTCGTCCTGAACACCTGCTGGCTTTTCTGCCCTCTTGTCTTCTTCCCATTCATCACTTTGCTTGGAACTGACCCTTCACCCAGTTCGCACGGAAATCCAGACGGGTGTCTAGGTAGCCTCTTAATCAGTGCGGCCTCTCTCCTGGCACCGTGAGGGGACCAGGGAGCTGGCAGCTCTGCGAGCTTAGACCCTTCCTTCCCAGGCCTCTTTCTTTGATGAAGACAAGTGATGCTCAACCTTGGATAACTTGCACTTGAAAGCAGCGTCGAGCGCTGCCTTTTCGCTTGTCTTTTCAGTGAGAACCAAGAGCTTCTGGGCTCCAGGTTGTGGGTCACTTGGAAGGAGCACATGTAAATGCCAGAGCTGTCGGCCGCCTGAGGTTTCCTTGAGAAGCAGAGAAAATGCAACGAGAGAGAGGGATGGCGGCGAGAGCAATAGAGAGAAGGGCATGGACAGGCAGAGAGAAGGAGGGGGTCCCAGAGCGTCCAAGCCCTGGTTCCCAACCACTCATGGGGCCCACCAGACACCCCGGGTGCTCATAATGAGTCTTCCTTCGGCACGAGCCAGTTTCGAAACTGAGCAGTGTCTGTTCCTTGCAACTGTGTGAGCCTTGATTGATGCAAACAAAGCCGAGACAACTTTCTTGCCCAAACCAGCCACTTGACCCACTCCAGAGCCACTCCTGCCCCCTCTCTGCCCCTGTGCCCATGGCCTCTCGGCTGCTGTCCTCCCATGTGCACTTTTGTGATGTGTTTTTATCATAAGCCGCGCCTAATGCCTTGGATGGTGGGAGGACACCACACTGGAATTAATAAAACGTGGGAACACAAGAGGAAACTCCTCGTTAAAAGGGCCAATCTGGACTTTGTTAGGGACCCCGTTTCCCCAGTTCATCTGGCCTGGAGAGAGGAAAACAGCTGCCAGATGGAAAACACCTGGGCTTAGAACTGATCTTTGAGTTTACGCAAGCAGAACCGTCCAGCCTGAGGTCACAGGAAGTGTGTGGCTGTCTGGGCCTGGTTCAACGTCAGTCATGCCAAGTTGCTAGAAAAATCGCATTATCTGAGGAGAAAGTCCGCCCCCATCCCTGGCCCACTTCAGGCCACCCAGTGTGGCAGCTCGGAGCCTTGAGTTCCGCAGCAGCTCTGCTGGGACGCAGGGGGGCTGCCTTGGTTCTGGCTAGAGCTCAGCCACTGAGCTGGGCCACCTTGGCCAAGGGAACCTTCACTTCTGTGGGTTGATTTTTTTTTTTTCTTCTAATGGTTGTAGTGAATCCTGGGCCTGCCTATTACGTGGAGTTTTGGGAGAATGAAATGGTAAGAATAAGGAGTGAAGGAGTTTTTGCCAAGCAGCGATAAGAATGGCAAGAATGGCTGCCATGTCTACTGAACGTAGAAGTGTGTGGACTCTCGTATTTCATCCTCTACCATCCGCAGTGTTCACAGATGAGCACAGCGAGGCTCAGATATAAGAACGGGCTTAGCCCAGGGTGCTCTGCTAGGAAGACCAGGGAGTCAACTCCAGGCCTTTACTGGACTTCAAGGTCTATGAGACACATGCTTCTCATCTTCCCAGAGGCACCGTTCAGCCAGAGGGCAGCCTTGTGCTTGTTTGCCAGTGTGGGGACAATGCTCTTTGAGATGCCACCCAAGACTCAGAACAAGTGTGGTTTTTAGAGCTCTGGGGGGAGCAGACGACATTGCTGTTTGGACCTAGAGCTGTCTAGAGCTGCTAGGCACTATGGCAGATGTTTCTTGGTTTGGGATAGACTGTGAAAGCTTTTAAGGTTGAAAAGGCAAAACTCCTGATCTAAATAAAAGGGGAAGAAAGGAGGAGGAGATGGCTGAACTTCTTTGTTGAAGAAGATGAGATGAATTTGGATTTTTCCTGGGCAGCCCGGACAGAAAGGCTAGCAGGCTCAGAAAAACCAAGGGCAGAGGGAGCAAGAGGCACAGCAAGTGATAGGAAAACAATGGGAAGTTCTTGAAGGTGTAAAGAACCGAAGGAAGCATTTCTCCTCAGTGTCCTGGCTCTTCTGTAAAGTCCCTTCCTTGCCCCCAAACTTCAGTGCAGGTTTGCTCATGGGTCAATGCTTGGCAGAGAAGAGCAATGGGGGAGGTGGTAGTAGCATGGCAAGACCAGCTGTGGAGCTCATTAGGCACAGGAAGCTGGAGCCTATAGTGACCTTGAATATGAGCTACAGAAATCATGGGGATTGTGTTGATGCCCTCAGCAGGTGGCAGAGGAACAGGAGCTCTTTCTACATAAATCTTAAAGACGTTGGCTACTGTCATGGAGAAGGGCTTGAAGAGTCATGAGCACCCAACACCTTCACGAGGTGTCATCTCTGCTTTCTACTTCCCCTCCCGTGTTCTGATGTCACCTCTCCATAGCACTTCCAGACGATACTGGGTGTCTATCTGTGACTTTCTTGTTCCTGTGAATTTATTCTCTCCCCGACCTAGGATTCTGGCACACAGAGAGGAAGAGCGTGAGCTTCCCATGTTCCAAACTCACTGGCTTTGCACTTTTAAGAATCTTTGAGACGTACGGCCGAGTCAGCTGCCAGGATCATCACCCACAGTCCCCATCAGACTGATTTGTTTGCTCATAAACCCAACCCAATGCTTTAAAAGAAAACATTCTCTGAGGAAACCTGAGGACAGAGCATTTCCCTTGGTGGGTGCGGACGATACCCAGCAAGCAGGCACAGCCCGAGATGGCGCCGCCCAGGGGCAGTGTGGTGCTGCGTTGTTATGGAAATGGGTTCCTGACTAGAGCCAAGGGCATTTCCTTTGGCTTGACCACACCCTCAGCTTCTTTTTATTTCGGATGAAAATAGCCAAGCAATTTGGCAGGAGACCTTGACCACTGGATGTGGAACTCGTAACTTCTGGGAAAGAGAGTAACACCGTAAGATGTTTATATGGTCACTCTTAGGATGCTATATTTTTCATGGACAATTTCCATGTTGTGTTCTTTCAGCCTCAAGGGGGACCAGTCCATAATGAGTTAAGGTGGGTGTCATTTCTGATGTTTGCAAATGTTCTGTAGACTAGTTCTATAGCTTAGCTAGGCCCTTTACATATATTATCTTATTTAATCTTACCGTAAATGAAATAGGTATTATTTTAGTCTATGTAGAAGAAAACGGAAGCTTCAGGTTTGCCTAACTCCAAAACTCTTCTCTTCTCCCCCCCACCTGACGTGTCCTTCCAAGCTCAGCTGGAAAGCCTATTGTTCTAGAAAGCCAATTCCTACCACTGCCACCTGGGGACTCCCCCTGCCCCAGCCCTCTTTCCTGGATTTTTAGATCTGTGCTTGTGTGATGTTGGCTGAGCACCCCTACTTCACACCACCCCCATGTCTTCATCCCAGTTCCTGAAACCTGTCAATATGCTCCCCTAGATGGCAAAACAGATTTTTGCAGATGTGATTAAATGAAGTATCTTGAGATGTGAGGATTATTCTGGCCTATCTGGGTGGGTTTAGTGTGAACACAAGGGTCCTCAAAAGAAGGAGGCAGGAGGGACAGAAGGAAAGAAAGGAGATGTCACTACAGAAGCCGAGGTTTGAGGGATGTACTTTGAAGGCAGAGGAGGGGACAGGAGCCAAGGAGTCTGAGTATCTCCAGAAACTGGGAAAGGCAAGGAAACGGCCCCTCCCCTAGTACCTCCCGAAGCTGACACCTCGATCTTAAACTGGGAAGCCCATTTTGCTCTTCTGCCCTCCCAAACTCTAAGATGATGACTTTGTGTTGTTTTCAACTACCCAGTTGGTGGTACTTTGTTATGAGAACAATCAGAAATGAATACAGTCTGTGTTGGGATTTCTTTTCCCTGCACTATACCCACCTCCCTGTCAGGATGTACGTTTCTGAAGGCTGGAACCACTTAAGTCAGTAGCTATATTTTGATCAATCACTCTATTTTTGAGCATCCTGGAAAGCAAGGCAGACATGAGGGATACATGTCTCTGTCCTCAAGAGAGAGAGGTTCGTAAAAATACAAACTTTGTATTTTTTTTATTTTATTTTTTAATTTATTTATTTGTCAGAGAGAGGGAGAGAGAGCGAGCGAGCACAGGCAGACAGAGTGGCAGGCAGAGGCAGAGGGAGAAGCAGGCTCCCCGCCGAGCAAGGAGCCCGATGTGGGACTCGATCCCGGGACGCTGGGATCATGACCTGAGCCGAAGGCAGCTGCTCAACCAACTGAGCCACCCAGGCGTCCCCAAACTTTGTATTTTTAGAGGTCCCACTCAAAACCTTGCACAAAGGAGATGAGCGGTAATTAGTGACTGAGGGTCCCCATGATACAAATAAAAAATTTTGATAATACGAAAGAAAACAAATATATTTAGTAAGCTTTTATAAGTGAAACTAGAAATAGGGGTCCTCTGATTTTTAAATTAACAGTCATGAAAGTAAAAATGTCCTTAAGATGAATTTAATTCCGAATGAAAGAGAACAAGGAGAAGGGGAGGCAGCTGGAGCCTTGGCAATGTGAAGGAGGGGGGTAATTTGTGAGATGCTGGTGGAAATTAGCTGAAGGCTGTGAAGGTTCCAAGGGCTGGGAGGTTCTGGAAGGAGGAGGGGCTTGGTAAACTCCTCTAATTAAGTCTGCCTCAATGACCTATAACTGCTTATTCTTGCCTTTGAATTGCTAACTAAACAAATTAGACCATTTGCCCAAGGTTAGAGTGGCCTTTATCTTTACACTTTAGCTCTTACCTCTGAAAAGAATAGCGGGGAGCAAGAACTGGAATTGTTAGCTTCTGCTCCCTGCACCAGGTGTGCCTTGACCCCTGTGTCAAGGACAAGGCATCCTGCCAGGGAGACCGCTCTGTACCCAGGTAGGTCAACTGCTTCAATGTGCGATTCTCAAAGATCACCTGTATCAGAGTTACCTGGTTCATATTAGGGTTCCTGAACCTTCCCAGACCACTTCTTTTTTTTTTTTTTTAAATTTATTGCCGGGGGTGGGAGGGGGAGAAGGAGAGGGAGTGGGGAGGGGCAGAGGGACAGAATCCTCAAGCAAACTCCTTGCTGAGCACAGGGCCCAACTTGGGGCTGAATCTCAGGATCCATGGGATCATGTCCTGAACCCAAACCAAGAATTGAACCCTTAACCAACTGAATCACCCAACGGAACCCTTAACCAGTTGAGGCACCACCCAGACCTCTTGATTCTGATGTTACCTAAGATTTGAGAACAGTGCCACTTTACAAAATAACAATCTTGGTAACTCTATGAGCTCCATTAGCATGAAGTTTGGGGCCTTATTACACTTGGACTGGACCAACTGATTTTTGTGATTGATTTTCCTTTTAATCTCTAGAGAACTAGACAGTTGGATAAACCATATCTCATAATTGTCCTCTATTAAACCATTATTAGGTGTAACAAGATTAGACATTTTATGGCCATTTCCAGCATGTGCCAGTTGCACGAAATAAAAATTTATTACTCTACCCGTTTGACACGTCCCTTCAGATCAGTACACAACTCAATAGCATGATATATGGCTCTTAGAAGCCCGATGCTTGATAAAATAGAGGGTGGTGGACTTTGCCTAGAAAACTTTTGGGAATCGGTGCTATCCATAATAATAAAGCCACTGTTGGGAAAAAGTATATTCCCACACTCCAAGCATTTGATGACCTGGATGTCTGTAATTTGGTTGTTTTATAACATGATGAAGCAATGAAAATTAATCTTTCTGGCAGATTATTTCATCATTTTTCATTACTGGTATTATCTAAGCTGTAAATGATTAACAGCCATGCAGAGATGGACACACTGGGTAATGTCCCTGCATGCAATGCTAGGAGGCTGATAGGATTCCTTGTGCTCATTTTCATGCACAACGAACCAGTTTGATCAGCTAAGGTCGGGCAGTTCCCCAGCAGGTGGGCTTCTGGACACTAGCCTTGGGCTTGAGGTTGGAGTTATGAGTTACTCATGATAAAATGATCGGAGAATGGTAAATGGTAGATTTCTTTTTTTTTAAAATTTATTTATTTGTCAGAGAGAGAAGGAGAGAGCACAGACAGAATGGCAGGCAGAGGCAGAGGGAGAAGCAGGTTCCCTGCCGAGCAAGGAGCCTGATGTGGGACTCGATCCCAGGGCTCCGGGATCATGACCTGAGCCGAAGGCAGCCGCATAACCAACTGAGCCACCCAGGCGTCCCAAATGGTAGATTTCTTAAAAATGGCATTGAAAAGGAAGGTCAACACAAAGACTTTAACTTTTCTTGATTGTGGATCCATGTCACGTGGTGTTCATGTTTAGAATTATACTGCATTTTTTTTTAGAAGGAGGGTAAGGGGAGGAGCAGAAGGAGAGGGAGAGAGAGAATCTAGGCAGGCTCCATGCCCAGCATGGAGCCCAACGCAGGGTTTGAACTCATGACCCTGAGATCATGACCTGAGCTGAAATCAGGAGTCAAACTCTTAACTGACTGAGCCACCCAGGCACCCTACGCCATATTTTTTAAATTGAGATTTTGAATATGCTTCCTGGAAAATCAAATATGTAAAAGAGATGAGCCAGAGGGAGCGTTCACATTACAGCAAAGGTTTTGCAGCAGGAGCCAGTGGGAAGCAAGCAGGGCTCTGGAGGTGGATAGAATTGGGGTTCAGCTGTTGCTCAGCTAGCTTAGTTACTAGCTGTGTGTCACTGGGCATTTTTCTCAACTTTATTTCATCTCTAAAATGGGCCAATAATGTCTACCTTATAGAACTCTGGTGGGGTTTTGAGACACTTCATATAACATGGCAGCCCTGAGGTTGGTCCTTGCTAAATGGGGGTGACAGTGGTGATCTTCAACCCCATTATCACTCTTCAGTCTGACCTCTTAAAATATGTGAAGCAATAATTCGTGCCTAATTTTTAGAACAGTATTGATTACAGAAAACGTATTCTGCCTCTTTTTTTTCCCCAGAGGGATATATGAAATGTTTTATTCATCTTTGTGATCACCTTCCCTCCCACAGTTACCTGGGGCCTATGGCCTTCTTAAGAGGTGCACGTTACATAGACTGTGGTTGAATTGGATTGGCAAAGCAGTCTTGACAGGGGGTGGGGAACTTGGGTTTCTCACCCTGTGAGCAGACCATAATTAAATGGCTAGACCTGAGAAGAGTCAACAGAGACTATTATGTCCATATATTTACCTGTAATTAAGATGCACAATGGTTCTTTGAAATAGGTGTGCACTGGGCGTCACAGCTCCTAGCCCTGTGAGATCTTGGGAACCTGTCTGGATTTCCTAAATTTTCTAAATTCGATTTTGCTGGAGACGTCTTTGGGGACTTCTGGCCCCTGGCTCTGGATCCAGTTTTAACAGCAAAGGGAATAAGCTAGAGTCTTTTTGTAATCATAGGCTCCTTGGCTGCCATGGGCTCCCATGGGAGGTGGCAAGCATTTCTGACCATAGGAAGAGCAAATGCAAGGTCAGGGTTAAGCATTAAGTCCCGGCACCACTTCATTGTTCTGTAAAGAGGGTGTGATCATAGTCGTACTTGTCTTAGAAACTCTGTGAGGATACATGAGATAAATGATGCCATCATTCTCAGCACGATGCGCTGAGCCAGATAGAGCTTACTGCTGTCATGTCGTCTGGTCTTCCAGGCCGGCTGGGTGCCCTCCTGTAGGTGACTGTGACTGCAGAGCATGGATTTCTGCATGTCAGGCAACAGCCTGTATAGCTCAGACTCTCCTAAGAATTGGAAGAAAGGCATGAATTCCACCCGTGTCTAGCAAACGCACCCCCCCCCACTCACTAAGTGTCCATGGGGCCCTTGATTCCGTAAGTCTGTGGGACTGGGTTTTGGAACACGTGGCTCAAAGGAAATTACCAGTAAAAGTATGGAGCACTTACTACGAACTATCCTTGAAGTCCATCAGGATGCAAAATGGCAACGGCATTTACTACTTTTCAACAGCCCTTTCTTCTTCTTCTTCTTCTTTTAAAATATATATTATTTATTTGACAGAGAAAGAGAGAGAGATCACAAGTAGGCAGAGAGAGAGTGGGAAGCATGCTCTCTGCTGAGCAGACAGCCTGATGCGGGGCTCGATCCCAGAACTCTGAGATGATGACCTGAGCTGAAGGTAGAGGCTTAACCCACTGAGCCACCCAGGCGCCCCCTGCCCTTTCTTCTTTTTGAAGCTGAGTGTCCAGTGGGCTGACCCCAGTCTTCTTCCTTGAATCTCAAGTTTGACCAAGGTCAGAATCTGGATCTCCTTGGAGGAGATGTCTTTCCCAGGGAAAGGTTTAAACGCTCGGATGAGAACACCCATACTGATGAGAATTGCCTTTATGGCTCTTCACTCACATTAGAAGTATTTTTATGGTCAAGTTCAAGCAAGCTGTCCCAGTAAACTTCTTATGGGGAGGGATGCGGTAAATCTTGAACAGATCACATGGTTCTCTTCTGGTGGTTAGTAAGTAAGTTACCAAATAAGGTACTTGGGGGAATAAGATAAATTAGGAGTGAATAAAGGAGAGAAATGCTGGCTCAGTCCATCTTTACTCACCTGCTTGCTTGTTCCTCCTGCAGTCTAGAAGCCCCAAGTAGGCAGGACCCCTGTGTTCTTGGCTCGCTGCACAATGAGTGCCTGGCACATAGGAGACCCAATAAACAGTCGTGTTGTAATTGATGATCTCTGATTCTCAGACCACTCTTCCGTGGCAGAAACTCCACAAACCGGCATAAGTGCTTCCATGGGTATTTTAAGGACCCATGGAATGGTTTTGGCGTCTCTATTTGTGGTAGAAAAATATATAAAGAGAAAAATCATCAGCTCCTATAGAGCACTGAGCCATCCAATATATCTTTCCCAAAGTTCTTAAAAATTCTAACAAGGCTGGCACAGCTTATGCGAATTAAAATGTTTCCTTCGTGGTTGTTACGGTCATCTTTGCTTTAGTAACATTTGCTGAATCTGTGACTGATATGTTGTTCAGTTTTTGACAAGGAACACAACATCCAAATACGATATTGTTTTTGTAAGCTTTTTGGTCATTTTGCATTAAAGCTTCGATAGTTGGTTTTATTATGAATGTATTTTATTTATGTGCAATAGATTTAAACGATGTCAAAGTTTACACAGTAGGAGGGGAAAGTCCCTTTATAAATTTACATTGCCACTTTCAGAGGCAAATATTTTTCATATCTTGTGGTTTGGTGATCCCAAATTTTATGGATGTTGGCATTTACCAATATGACTGGAGGGCCAGGAGATGACTTTGGCAATGCAGGTAACAGTAGGAAATGGTCTGAAATCTCCCAGTGAAAATATGGGTCTTTGTCTGGTCTTTTGCGCTCTTTAAGTGAAGATGTCTTAGGCTGGTACTAGGCTTTAGCATTCCCTTCACAACTAAGGATCTCTCTTTTCACAGCGATAGAACAAAACTCAGGTTCTGATCCATGTTAACCCAATCTGTATTTTGGAAAGCAGAGTGTGTCCCTATAAGCACATTGCTTACCTCTAGGAGCTCAGAGTTTAGCTCAGGAGATGAGAAGTAGACATAGAAGAAATTTGACAGTACTAGATGCATATACAAAATGCCCCATCAGTGGGCAGACATTTTCTCATGCTCCATTAAAGGCGGCAGCTCAAGGTGGGTCTTGGAGGGTAAATAAAGTTGCAGAAGGAGCTGAGCTGTTGTAAGGAAATGAGATGAGTTGAGGCAGGGTAGGTCTATTGCTGGGACATGGCTCAGCCAGGAGGAAAGGTTGTGCAGATGCCAGTGGATTGAATGGAGATAGTGGAACGCCTTGAATGTCAAACTTAGAAGTCTGTCCTGTGGATGATGCGCACTGAAGGCTTCTAGAAGATTGTCTGATAGCAGCTGGACACAGGGCAAAAGGCTAAAGAATGGATTCAAAGCCCAGAGAAAAAGCCCAAAGCATAGAGGTGGCTATTACGGGCCTCTAGGTCCATTCACAACTTCTGCAGAGAGAAAGTGGAGCCTCGTTCTGCAGCCACAGATGCACCATCTCTCCTGGATCAGGTGCACACACATGGCCCACCACGGTCGGCCCACCAGGATAGGGCTCCTACGTGCTTCTGAAAACCCAGCTCCCTCCACTTGCCTTCCTGGATGTTATGCTTCCCTTGCAATTCTCCCAGTGTGTTTGTGCTTTGTTTTTAATTCATGCCCCTGTACGTACTAATCCCCATGCCCTGAAAGCCCTCCCCAACCGCCTTCCCTCCCCGTGCCTCCCCACTGCCACCTCTTTTCTTTTGTGACTTGGCCCAAGCACCCCCTTTATGATTAATGCTCTTGCCCTGTGCCCTTCCCTCCAGCTGGGAGCCTTTCCTAGGTGTCCACAGAGACTCTTTGTCACCTTATCATGCTCTGTTGTTGTCCCCAGCTTGCACAGGTCTTCCCGTCGCATCATACACTCTTCAAGGGAGGAGACCTTCTTTTCTTCATTTCGAATCCCAGTACCTGGCCCAGGACTTGACAGGGAGCGATCGCTCTATATACTCTTACTGAGTTCATGATGGAGATGAACTCTTCACTTTCTCCTCCCAGGAACTGAATTGAGCTAAAGCAAAATATTCTGAAGGGAGAGCTTCCAGGATGTAAGGATAGTCCCCACGCCAATTTTGATTTAGCACTTACGTGGGATATACAGCCTTTCCCAATATTTTCTATGCCATCTTGTTTTAGGCATAACTTTATAGACAGGATATAGCTTGACATTTAATAAAAAATACAAATGGATAGCCCCTTTCTTTTAAGCAGTGGGCATAACCTATTTACATTTATTTTGATTCTTTGTATATTTGAACTGATTCTAAAGACCTCTCTTACGTTTTGTACTTACCATCCTTTCTGCTTGCATCCTTTTTCCTTTCCTTCCCGCCTTTACTTAGACTGATGACATTTTAATATGTCCTCCGTTTCCTCTTTTTCCTTCATAAATTTTGCATTTCTTTTTTTTTAAGATTATATTTCTTTATTTGAGGGAGAGAGAGGGAACACAAGCAGGGGGAGCAGCAGGCAGAGAGAGAGGGAGAAGCAGGCTCCCTGCTGAGCACGGAGCCTGATGCAGGGCTTGATCCCAGGACCCTGGGAACCAAAGGCAGACACCTAACTGACCAAGCCACCCAGGTGCCCTGAATTTTGCACTTCTTATTTTAATTCTTGCCATTAAATTTCAAAACATAAAATTATTCATATCTATGGTTTTCCATCTTGTAATAGCTATTGGCATTTTGATAACATCTGTCCAATGCATTTATTGTGTGTAAACATGTCTCCAGGACTCATGTCATCATAACTCATTACACCCACATGCAGACTTACAAATACTTTGTCGCAGGTTTCTACTGTTTGGGGTATTCGTCTTCAACTCTTTTGAAAATAGCCTTCCTTTTGCTTTTGGAAACTGCTTCCTCCAGGTGGGAGATGCCATGTTCTTGAGACCTCAGCAGCTTTCCTTTGACAATTGGATGACGAGTGAGCATGTGACCTCACATTAGGCCAATCAGAGCCCTTTCCTGATTTTTTTGAATGGGAACAGGAAAAAAAGAGGGCTTGTCCTCTCTAGCCATAGACGCTGGGATGGCTCGTGGGTGGCATGAGTACCATGGCCTCGGGTGGCCGCTTCTTCCAATCCTCGGTGGAAGAGAATGAAGAAACAACACAACCCCTCCAAGAGGCACCTGACTGAGTGGAACTTGATTCCTCAGGAGAAAGTACGTGAACTGTTTGGAGGCGGTCAGCCTGCCGAAGGACCTAGATGGTCAAATGAGCACCTACATTTAGGGAGGAAAAGCCCCTTTATGCCTAAAGTACAAATGGTTTTGACTTCTCTGTGGAGATCTAAAAAGGGGCGGTGGGGGGGGAGGATGTTCAGAATTGTAATCATTGTCCTTCAAGGAATAGTGGGAAGAGACTAAGAGGTTCATGCACACAGATATGCCACCACCTGAAGAAAGAGGAAGGAAGCATTTTTGGAAAAGAAGAGGAAGCTGGAGTGGGATTGGAGAAAAGTTTCTGGAATCAGGGAGGATGAAAGGATCAAAGGGAGTTACTCTTTGAAGTCCATGGAAGTGGTCCCTTCAGAACAAGGGACGGGACCATGAACTATGGTATGTGCTAGAAGGTGAATTCATATACCGTGTGAACGTGAGAGATGACACTGTCTAAAAGAGAACATTCAAGATGAATTTTGAAGAAATTTTGAATGTCAGGCTTAGTTTAATACCCGACCTCTGCCTGAATCTTCTCTTGTTCTCTGTGCTGGTTTGGAGGTGCCCATGTGTGCACCTGCTTACAGAGGGCAGAGTTTATGTGCCTGCCAGGCGGGAGCTCGAGACGCATGACCGTGGGCCGCTCCAGCTCTTTCCTGTTTGTGCAGGTGTCCCAGGAGGATGGGGCAGGTGGGGGGAAGGATAGTATTGGCCCAGCAGTGCTGGGACAAAGGGAAATGGGTGTTTTTTCTTCCTTATTTTGGGCTGTGTCTAACAACTTTTATTCTCTTGGCTTTTGTGCTTTATTTTCCACAAGAAAGGGTGAGCGAAGAGGATGGGGCCTCGGCTTTTGAACACTTTGCACAATGTGCAGGTTTCACCATCAGGGCCTGGTTCAAAGAGATATCCTAGCTTGAAGATGGGGGATATGTTGGCTTCTTAGCGAGTCCCTTCTTGTCCAGAGATCTCCAGATATTACATCTGCGTGTGCTGGGATGAACATGGCGATGCCAGCAAGCCCTGGCCAGATGCCCTTACGGAGGACACCTGAAGGCAGACCCTGAAGTTGGAGTGTTAGTTCACAAGCTCACGAGGACAGATAGCTGCAACACTCTGAACACGTCCCGAGGCAAAGGAAAACAGCGATGGGGAGAGGAATCCTGTGAAAGAGATAGCTGGGAGGGAGACCTGCTCCAGGCACAGGCCAACAGGAAAGCAATCGGGGGGAGATGGGCAGCCAGGCCAGGGACAAGAAGCCCCGGGCTCTCTGGCAGGACCAAGTGTGACTTCTGAGATGGGGCTGCCCACACACGGGGTGGGCTGGGAGAAGGTGTAGAAAAAGGTCCTGAAAGCCAGCAAGGCAAAGGGGAAGCTAGGACATCAGCTGCTGTGGTTCCAGAAGAGCATGAAAAGAAAGAGAGAGATGGACCAGGAAAAGGTTGGAAAAGGTTAAGGCCTCACAGCATGGAACAGCAGACACAAGGTGACCGAGCTGAGGTGATAGAGGGGAGTTGGGCAATCGTGTTGGCAGCACGAACAGGAAGCCGCCCCCTGATCCCTCGGCAGCCTCTGCCATAGGCATTGCCACACAAAGGGCACTAAGATAATCTGACCCTTGTGCCAGGGCTTCTGGGGCACCGTGGGGGCCGTGATGGATACTCATTAATAGACCGTTTCTTCAGTCCTTCTTCCGGAACACACTAACTGCCAAGGGCACCTGCGTGGAGAAGAAGCTGCGTGAGCTGCCCCTCCCCACCCACGATGGCTGTCCCATCACACACGTCCCCTGCCTGAACTATCCGGAGGACCAGCAGCTCTGTGCCCCCGCCTGCAGCTGCCCTTCCTCAGGAGGCCTTTTCAGAGGCAGAGTGACCAGTGGGAGGAAGAGGGGTCTTGTCTACTCTACCGACTTCCCTGAAGCTCTGTGGTCTCATCTGTGAAATGGAGGGAAGGAGAGAGAGGACTGGGCATGGATGTTCGCCGGGGGCCTTGCTAGTTCTGGGATCTGGTGACTTTGGGGGCATCTTTAGCTGCAGGTGTGCGAGTGTCCAAGTGGAGAAGGGAAGGGGTCCTGGAAACTGGCGTGCTCCTGCTCTCCGGACACAAGGCCGATTAATTTCCCTTTCTCAGCCAACAGGAGAGAAAAATTTAAGCTAAAAGTGAAGGGAACTAAACTAACCCTTGCAGCGACATGATAAGTAAGAAGCCCAGCTCCAGTTAGGGGACAAAGAAGCAGCAGGGCTGGGAGACATAGTTGACCACGACAGTCACCACGGCCGTTCAGAAAGTAGATCCTAAGAGTTCTCATCACAAGGAAAAAACACATTCCTTCTTCTTCTTCCTGTTTGCTGCATCTATACGAGAGGCTGGGTAGTAACTAAACTTACGATAGTTGTCATAAGTAACGCACATCATTATGCTATATACCTCACACTTAAAAATCCTGTATATCTAATATCTCAATCAAACTGGGAAAAAAAAGTCTGACTCTCCCCACCCCCAAATCACTAGGAAACGTTATTTTAAGGTATGAGAGGGGTCCTGATGGATTCCTTTAAATAACCAACTTCCCCAATTGCCGTACAAATAGGGTCCCATTCACGCAATGTTTCTCATGAAGTTTGAAGAGCAGTCCTGTTGGGTAAAGAAAAATGTAGTTAAGATTCTTTCCAGGGCTGGTTTGTGACTCATAAATTCTTTAAGAAGAGGCGGGAGCCTGTGTGTGATGGGAATCCGTTTATTTTATTATTTTATAATCTACTTAAAAATTTTGCTCATCCTTTAGAAATTTGCTAGTATAAGTGATCCACTAAATAAGTGTAATCGACGATATCATCAAAACACAAGTTTACTTTTTGTTTTTTTTTTCCCTTAAAAATGTATGCAATGAGAATCTCTTCCCCTATTCCAGTAAGAAAACTTGGGCTGGAACTTCTTCAGAAATAGAGTGCTATGGTCCTTTGAATCACAAAGCAGTTTTTGGGATAGTGGCCTGGGGTCACTAAGGCCTGGGGACTAAGCTTAGGGCTCAGACACAAGGGAGATCCACAGCTTTGTGATCCAGCTAGCCGGAGCAGAAAGCAGGGGCAGCAAGACCTGCCTCCAGCAGCTTCAGTGGTAGGTGGATGGGAAGACCAGGAGTAGCACAGTGTCAGTTAACCACTCAGGGAGGGTCACTGGAGGAGGCTGGAGGAGCCCTGAAGGAGGGTGGGTATCAGCACTAGTGAATGAGAGGCTTATGGCCAGAGTTGATTAGGAAAAATTACCATGGAATTTCTTCCATCTCAATATTATGGGGCAAAGATAAAAATGTATTCTCCTTCCTTTCTTCTTCTTCTTTTTTAAAGATTTATTTATTTATTTTAGAGCGAATATGTGCGCAAGTGCATGCATGAGCAGGGTGAAGGGCAGAGGGAGAGAGAAGCTCAAGCAGACTCCATGCTGAGTGTGGAGCCCAATGTGGGGCTCGACCTCACGACCCCAAGATCATGACGTGAGCCAAAACCAAGAATTGGATGCTTCACTGACTGAACCACCGAGGGGCCCCTACAACTGTATTATGCTTCTTAAGGATATTTATTTGGGAAGTGTATTTAATACAAATGTAAAGTGAAAGATGGGGATATAGTTTGCTCTTTTAAATAAAATAAAGCATTTTCTCTTTTTAAAAAATTGGACTTTTTCTTCTGTTATGAAATTACAAAATGATCTGGAAATTAAATTTTGATCACTGATTGCAATGGTTGGTCAACGGGACTGTTTCTGGTTTTGTTTTTGTTTTTCAGTTTATCATTTTTGCTTCTGTTTTTGAGGAGACTGTTTTAAACCTGGGCACAAATGATAACTTGGGACTCAAACTTTACCTCATTTTAACTCCCTCTGGCTGCTGTCCTGTCAGTACATTAGAATTATCTGAAATGGTTTGTGATCAGGCACTTACGAGATCTGGGGCTATCTCTCCTAGAAATGTCAAGGATCTTCCCGTCCCTATCTGCGGGGCCCAGTGGAAGCCCTCACCTGCTCTGTGGAGCCTGGGTAGACCCCTTGAGTCCACAGAACCGGCTTCACAGAGTCCCCCGGCCCAAACCACCCATCAGCCCCAGCATGGGCAATCTTTGTACTGTTCGTGAGTTCATTTTTACTTTTTAAATTAAAAAAAATCATTTGTATAGATAATAGTTCAAACCAACCAGTGATTTTCTATTTGTAAAAAGTTAATAGGTAATTTTGAAGATACAAATTTTTTAATGTCTAGGCACTGCTAGTTACTGCCTCATAAATCTTTTACTATTATGGATCTAACTCTTATCTGTGCCCCAGAGACAAGCTTAGAAAGGTCTTTGAATTCACTGAAGTCTGTTTTCTTAAAGCCATTTGCCTCCTAAAGTCTCCAGCCTGTGTCTCTAGCACCAGTCCTGATTCGAGGTCTCTAAGGGGCCACGTGGTTTTCCTGCGTTATTTTCCGCTGTGCCAGTGACATTTCTCTCCAGCTGGATTGTAAGTGCCTTCAGGCAGGGATCGTTTTCTTCTTCCTAGTAGGTTTCCAGACCCCTGGCACAGGGCATTGGGTATGACTGTGTTCTCGAAGTATGTACCCCAATACGCACACGCTATGATGTCTTGTTCTGCCGCCCATCTTTATAAAACTCACCTCTCACCACTCTCCTCCTCAAAACCCTGCCAGGGCTCCCCATGTCCCACTGAATTATATACAGAGTCCTCGAGGAGCTATTTAAGACCAGCAACCCAAACCACTTTTCTGCTCATCTCAAATGAATCCCCTGCAGCCTCATTCTGAATCTCCTCCCAGCCCTGCTCAGAGCGTTTCTCTGGGGGTTCCCCAAAACCATCTAGGAAGTTTGAACAGAAACATCTCCAGACCCAAAACCAAAGGCAATGTATCAGAATCTCAGGATGTATTTTAAACCGGTTTCCCTGATGATTCTCCTACAGGACCCACCACAGCTCTGTGACCCCCGTCTTAGAATGAGTCCTGAGGAACCCCAGCAGCCGGCCATTGCATGTGTTTCTATTGAAAAACAAAATGGAAATTCAGCCAGCTCCGACCCCGTGTAAGTTTCTGTGTTTAATGAAGATGGCTTCTAGTAGGACCTGGAAAAAGCAGCTTGTGGTTTCTCCTTCCCAGGGAAAGCCCTTCTCACCTTTGGGCCACAGGGCAATGGGAGACAAGGTGGTTTCTGGTTCAACCAGGAAGCCGACTTGGAGAAATCTGGCTCTCTTATCTCTACTTTTATCTAGCAGATTTCTTTACAGCTTGCTACAGACCAGCAGAGCGTGATTGAAGAGTGGCAAGGAGACAGACCATGAGAGCTCTGTAGGGAGGCCACAGATGGACCAGGAAGACCCTTGACTAGGGGGTCGGGAGACCGGAATCCAGACTTGGGAAGACATATCCCCTTCTGGGGCTCCATTTCCTCCTTGGAAAATAAGGGGCATTGATTAGGTGACCTCTAAATTCTCTTTTCCTATTGGGAAGATATCTAAGAAAATAGTCATTTCTTACCAATCTATTTTTGTTGATTCTAACACGTATGTGTTTTATTCTGTTTTTAACATTTCTCAGATGGGGAATCATCTCCACTCAAGAGACACTTTTTTAAAAAATGTAAATTCAACTAATCAACACGTAGAGCGTATTATTAGTTTCAGAGATGAGGTCAGGGATTCATCAGTTGCATGTAACCCCCAGTGCTCATCCCATCATGTGCCCTTCTTCCTTCATGCCCATCCCCCAGCCACCCCGTCCCTGGCCCCCACATCCCCTCAGCAACCCTCAGTTTGTTTCCTAGAGTTGAGTCTTTGACGGTTTGCTCCCTGTCTGATTTCGTCAAGACACCATTTTAACATGTCTCGTCCTTCTTCCTCCCTCAACATGGTTACTTGATCCAATGGCAAGACTTACCTATAACCCACAACATGCTGTGATCGAGGACATTCTGCGTCTTTTATGTGGGGGAGGCAGTTTTCTCTCCTTGTGGAGTGTGTGACTTTTCCCCCTTCTCCTTGGTTTCTGAGGAAAGAAGAGACAATTCTATAGAATTCTTGAGGGAAATAACAAGTGTTAGAAGAGAAGCTACCTTTCCTGGAGGCTTGTTAGCCCAAGTCAGGCTCGAACACATCACCCGGGCTGCTGGCAGTGAGGAGGAAGATGAAGAGGAGCAGGAGGAAGGGCGTAGGGCATCCGCGTGTGGGACCTCCTGTATGGGATTGAGATTTTGCACATCTGTCTGCGTAGAAGAGTGAAAGTCTTCCGGGAGTTTGGGGTGTTAGAAAATAGGATAGGATGGATGGTTTTCATCAAGTCAAAGTCAAAATTCCTGTCAGGCAAGAACTGAAAGGCAGCAGATACCTATCTCTGGGCTGCACAGGCCACACGCTGGGTGGTCCTCAGCATTCCAACAGCCGTCCAGAGAGAGCAGCTTCTCTGCTGGAGCTGAGGCTGGTGGGCAGGAGGGCGGTACAGGAGCACAACCAGCCCCTCATCCTCTTCGTTCACACCAATGGCACTTCTGGATGTGGGACTATGCTTGACAGTCACTGTTCTTCACCTAGGTAATCTGTCCATGAACCATTTGGGAAATGGTTTTTTTAGGTCTGGGGAACAAGAAGAGTTAACACCTCTAGGAACAACAGATGGGTTAAATCTTATGCTGATCTTGTTTCCTTCTTTGCTTGGGTGCTAGGAAGCAGACAGCCACAATTCCAATTGATCTCTAGCAACTACAGTCCTCTAGGGGAGGGCCTTATGGCATTTCCAGTTTGGTTTGTAATTTTACCCTGGCTTCATTTTCCTAGCCCACCATTAGTTTTCCCTTTACAAGGTTTCTTTCTTTGCTGTCACTTCGTATGTGGTTTTGAAAATTGCATGAAATTGTTTTGGAGCAAGGGCCCAGCCCCACATGGCGTGTGAGAGAGAGGAGGCCCAGGGTGATCGTGGGCCCTGGTGGCCAGCAGAGAGAAAAGTCTTCCTGGAGGGAAGCAAGGCAGATTAATCCAGGTTTCTGAAACATGGTTGGGCAATGACAGAGAAGGAAAGAGACCTTGAATAGGTCTCTCGTGGTTGAATGAGAAAGCGTTACAGCCCTTCCCATGCCCTGGCACTTTTGGCATGAGGAAAGGGTTGAACCCTGGCATGCCTCCCAGTCTGTACCCCGTCCGAAGAGCCCAAGCCACTCTGAGAGAGACCCCAGAGGTGCTGGAGGGCTCAGCTGCTCCAGCCCAGCCTTGGGTAAGCATGGCTCTTCCCACAGGGCAAGTGCTCTCTGGCCTGGTGCCAGCTCCCCGCAGGGCACTAATCTCTCAGCCTGATCAAAATCACACTTTAAGGTCATGGAAAAAATGTGTTGGCCCAATTACATCCAGTGAAATGGTGGGTCCCCCCTCTCCTGGGGGATCCTGTCCGGGCACACATGTGCGCACACACTCGAGCACACACACACTTGCGCTGGCTCTCGGGGCTTTGTGTTGTAATAAGGAAGAAGGAAATAGGAATGAAACCTTTCTCACTCAAGGAACCAGCTTGAGAGTCAGAGACAGCTTTGTGGAGGTCATCAGTCGTGGCTTCCTTCTTCACTGGACGCACATAAGACGTCCATTATGGCTGGGCAGTTGTCAAGCTCTGGGGACACAGCGGGCACATTGTTTCTTTGGTTTGGCTGAGTTTTGCGTGCTTGTCATTACCCCTTAGGCATTTTAAATTCTTCCTTTGTTCGAATTTCCTTGGAGTCATAGCATTTGTTGTGGTTTTCAACACCACCTGTCAAGGCCATGACAAAGACTGACGTGGTGGTTGTTGATGAATAAAGCAGTGGATTTGAATCACTGCCTTGAATCCAAGGTGAACCAGTTCTCCAGAGTGGAAGGGCCATGGTGATGGCTTCCTCGTCTGCAGGGCCATACCTGCCACTTGAGCTCCCTTAGGACTACAGCCAATGTGGGCGACAGATGATCTTCTTTTTAAAGAAAAAGCTTTCCTTCTGGGTGATGGCTGTCCTTCAGGCTGCTCCCCTTGGCCTACTTTGCTTGGAGTTTAGAGCCACTGCCCCCCTCCTCAGATTCAGAAGGAGAGCAGGACAGAGGCAGCCTCTGTGATCCTGGAGAGCAGGTGGTGTGGGCCTGATGGATGTCCCACTGGACTCCCCTCGTGTTGCCCTCCAACCCCGGGGCACAGAGAAGTGTGAAGATCTGCAGTGCTGGGAATGGTCAGGCTGGATTTGAATCCGGGTCCCTTCCCACCAGCATCTCCCCCTCCTGTGAGCCAGCTCTGCTCTCTTCCTTATGCCTTTTCCCTCCTCTGCCCCCAGCTGGTGCTTCACTGGCTTGAAAGGCTCATACTCCTTGTTGAAGGTGAGAGAGTGAGATGGACAGAGAGTTCCGGATTCCACGGGGAGACGCTCCATCAAATCATCCCACCAGGACACTGGTGGAAGTGGGAGTGGGTTCCAGCAGTCAAGGCCCGGGATACAGAGTAAGAAGCAGGATGGTCTTAGGAAAACGAGACAGACTTGTGGTCCCGACTCAGGCTCAGCTGTGGAGTTTGGTCTTTCTGTGAACGTACTAGGATTGCCCCCGAAGCCTTCAGCAGAACAAGGGGATCCATCCTGTTTTCTCAAGTGCCCTGTAGCTGCTGGATGGAGTTGAGATTGGAAGGGGGCCAAGGGGCTGTGGGTTGAGGCCAGGCTTGAGGTGGGGGACTGGCCCTGGGGCTGAACAGTAGGCGGAGTAACCCTCACCAGCCTCTGAACTAACATCCCTCCTCTCTCTTGGTGGTTTAGTGTCCATTAATTTATGAAATGGTGATGAAAATAGGGATTTAAAAACATTTTTGGGGCGCCTGGGTGTCTCAGTTGGTTGAGTGGCTGACTCTTGGTTTTGGCTCAGGTCCTGATCATGGCTGCTGGGATGGAGCCTCACATCAGGCTCCATGCTTAGCTGGGAGTCTTCTGGAGATTCTCTCTCTCTCCCTCTCCCTCTGCCCCTTTCCCCACTCTCTCTCTCTCAAATAAATAAATATATCTTAAAAATTTTTTTTTTCATTTACCAAATACAGGATGGTAGCATTGTGTTAATCCCAAAATAAAATTTGTTTGGAAATCAACAGGTTCATAACAATAAATGGTTGGAAGCAGTAGGCCTGCCTGGAGTGTGACAGCCCAGAGCCTTTCATTTCTTGGACCCTCTTCCCAGTGACCTTCCTTTATCCCCCACGGCCACTCCCCAGGTCTTTGGAACTTCTGGAAACTCAGCCTGATGCTGCCAGACCCCAGTCCTGGCACAGAGCCCATGCCCTCTCCTGTCTTTGATGCCCACCCACGGATGGTGACCTATCCAGACCTCACCTCACCGGTGCCTCTGTTCCTCCTCAGTTCATCAACCACCCCACGCCCAGCCTTTCAGCACACCCATGACCTTCACATTCCAGACCCCTGGAACCACTGACAGTTTTCTCCACCTTACCCCGGGCCTGCGCCCCTCTGATTCATGCCCCAATCTCAGCCACACTGGCTGCTTGTTAGATCTTCAGGTCACCTTTCCCAGGTCCCCTCTCCCATCCCTCCAGGCTTAAATCAACTGGATATGTAGATTAGGGTTTTGTGCCAGTGGAGATAGCCAGCAGGTAGCCAAAGACAGGGGAAGCCAGTTAGTTGGGTAGAGAATCGGGGTCAGAGGTGCAAAGCTGTGGGGGTAGATGGAGTCCTTCGGGGGAGGAAGAGCAGGGACCTGGGGAAGAGCTCAGGAAAGTGATCATTATTCCCAGTGTCATCCCCCCTCCTTCCTCCCGAGTTCCCTGTCTCAGGTGGTGGCTCCTTTAGTTGGTGTCCCAATGACTCAAAGCGGAACCGGACATTCTAGGCTCCCCCATCTCTGTGCCCACTCCTCTGGCATCTAGCTGGACCTCAGCTTATGGCTCTGACTTCAGTTATCTCCCCCTGCCAAAATCTTCCCCATGGACACTGGCCCTGCCACATTCCTGCAGTGCAGGGCTGTGCCTTACTGGACTGCGTGCCCCTGGATGCGGATACGAGCCAGGCACCTAGGTGTGCTCCCTGCAGTTTGCTTAGTTAGTGTCGCTGTCCTGTGAGCAATCCTTGGGGTTACCCGAAGGGCCTTCCAAAGCACGGATTGCTGGGGGCCGCTCTGCAGCCCAAGATGTTCGGATTTGACAAGTTCTTGGGTGATGCTGACCCTGGGGGTTCAGGAAACTCACTCTGAGAACCAGCAGTTCAGTGTATCCAATGCCTGGATGAACCTACAAGAGTATTGATGTTCGTGTCCATCCGGAGGGAACTGGGTGCTCCCTCCTTCAAGGCCACGTGCAGCAGTGAGGACACACTTGGATGCATGTGCTTTCAGTGCACATGCCTTGTTCTACTGGGCTCTTACTACCTTCCCAGTCAATTCTAACCCTGCAGGTGTTGTAGGAGACGAGCATGAGGGACCGTCTTACGGTTCAGGATGTGCTCTGGGTAGACATTGTCCAATCATCAGCCCTTTTGGATCCCAAGACTTCTCCTGAAATAACTAAACTTCAGTCTCTTCATGTAGCAAAGCGACCACCAAATGTTATCCTTCTGAAACAAATAATCATGAAGTGAACCACATTGGCTGTGGCCCAAGTTCACCCTTGCTCTGGCTGGAGGTGCCCTGCCTAAGAGTCTCCCATGTCTCTTCCATAGCAGGGGCCGCATGTCTGGGAATTGGGAGCGCAGTCATGACCCAAGCATTTAGAAGTGCCCTGAATAGTTCCTTTTGCAGAGACTTCCAAGAAAGGACAATGACAGGCTCCATTATCTTGATGAGAGTTTCTTTTGGATACCATCCAGTTTCCTTGTTCTTATTCTTTGCTCACCAAACTATTGGCATATAATTTGGTCTTTCAAGCAGATAGATTCTGGAGCCAAAGTATACTCCTATTGTAAATGAATAAATTGGCCCCCTGGCTTACCAATTAGTGTCTGGTGAGTATAATTAGTGTAACTGGATTTCCTAGAACCTGATCGCCCTGGGGTGAATTGAACTTGAAAAGGCTAACACTCCGTGATGCTGACATCTCACATGAGGGTACCCCACCATCTCCCAGGCTCCTTCCCCTTGCTTCTTTCCTTTCACCACTGGACCTTCACCCTTGGGGGCTCCCTGCTCAGTTATAACGACCCCCTTGGAGAGGCAGTGCACTGGGCCCCACTAACCTGTGCCTCCGTGGGAAAGAGTTCTAAATAACTCTTTCGAGAATGGTGATGGTTGTTGAAGGAGAAATGGCTCCCGAGTGTCTGATGGTAGGGAGAGAAAGGGGCAAACAGGCAGCAGAAAGAGACTGGGAAACACAGTTCTGATTTCCTTTTATTTTTCCATTTTGCTGTGAGCCAACTCTGGACTGCAGCTGCCTATGTGGCTTCCAGTTGTCTAGGTCTAGAGCTAATGTTGTCCTTAGAAATACTCTCTCTTCACTCCTTTGGGGACCCAGGGTCTTTCACAGGGCATAGGTCAAAAAAATCAGCACCTGTTCTGAAGACCTCAGAGCCTATCTTCTTTCTTTACCCATTCCTTTGAATGTTTCTCAATATCAGGATGGCCTTTGGTGGATGGCACTCAAACCCAAGGCTCACCATTGGATTGGAAATACAGTCTCCTAAGGGTAGGACGAGGAAGGTTTTGGGGTTTAGTGGAAAAATACCAGACATTAGAGTCAGACTTCTGGTTCAAGTTCTAGCACTGCCACTTCCTAGCTGTGTGATTTTGAGCAAATTACTAACCCTCTCTGAGCCTCAGATTTCTCCAAAGCAGTTATTGAGCTACTGTGATATTTGGGTCACCTCGTCCAAAGTAGCTCTTGCCAATACTCTGTTCGATCACCTTGTTCACTTCCTTCCTAATTCTTCCCACAATCTGAAATGCTTGTCCCTGCTTATTTCTTGTCTGTTCTCTGTGTTGCCCTAATTTATAAAGCCAGTGAGGTCAGGTAGCATGTCTGCCTGGCTTCGGACTTTAGCCCCCTTACTTAGAGCAGTGCTTGGCACATCATAAGTGCCCAAGACATATTTGCTGCGTGAAGAGATGAACAAATATAATCTTTAGCATGTGGTTAGTACCCAGCACCCAGTTAATGTAGAGCTCACTCTGTGTGAGCAGTCCTGGTCTCCTTCTTCCAAATCTCCTCACACTTATTCAGTCAACTCAGTCTGCAAATATTTTGGGGGCACCTGCTATGTGCTAAGCATAGATTCTGGGATTACAGCAGTGAACAAAACAGACACAGATCCCTGCCTTGTAAAGCTTGTATTGTAGCAAGAGCAGACAAGCAAAACAGTAAAGACATAAACTATAAGGAGGCCAGCTGGTGAGGGGCATATGGAGCATAGTAAGCCAGGAAGGGGTTAGGGAGTGTTAAAGAGGGGTAGTTAGGAAAGTCTGCAGGGAGGAGACACACATCAGAAAAAAATCTGAAAGATGGAAGGGAGTGAACTCACAGATTTCTGAGGGAAAGTGTCTTCCAGGCAGAGGAGACAGCAGATGCAAAGGCCCTGGGTCTGGACTATCACTGGAGTAAGCTGGCCCTGTGGGGCCTGTAGACCATGCCAGGGCTCTCGGCATTATCCTGAGACAGATGGGAGGAACATGATCGGACTTCTACTTTTCAGAGGTCATTAAAGAGTTTGTTTCTGGAAGATTCTTCAGTTGCCTTGTGTCCTGATGGACAGTAAGCTGTATAAATCCTCTTACTCTCCATCCTTATGATGGGAGGCAGTCTCTGCTGGAAGTTGTCCTGGACACTGGCCTGGCTCTGTGTTTACCGCCCCCCCCCCCCAGATCTCAGTATCCCCACCTCGAGGCTACATGTTGGTGACCCTGGAAAGCAGGAGTGCGAGCTCCTTCTGAGACCCACCTTCCACAGCCAATACCTCTCGAGCCCCCGCTCTTCTTGAGACAAAGTGATTTCAGAGGAGCAGCAGGGATGGGGAGACAGCTTGGTCTTCAGATCATGGTGGGGCTGCACAGGGCGGGGGTCCCTTGTAGTTTGGTTGGGAAGACGGGGTCTCTGAGAGCAAAGCTGAGTGGCACCATAAGCAGCATAGACACAGTGCCCCAAGGGTTGTTACCATGGTAACAATGGCTAGCAGGTCCGAGCTGTCAAATCAGATTTTGGAGGGCAACCTGACACCTGAAGGGGAGCCACGGTCACACAGACTTCTGGGACCCACGGGCCAGAAACACTTAAGCCATGTCTGAAGTTGTGGCAGCCCACCCCTTCTCACCCAGGCTCTCGGGCCTCCCTCTTGTACCCTCAGCTCAATGACCCTGGTTAGTCCCAGGTCACAGGGCTCCTGGTCTCAAAGGCACGAGACCCGTTTTCGGTGGTGGTGTTGGGGAAACTGTATCGCCTCCAGCTCCCCCTGGTGGCCGGCTGGGCACTTGTCCATGCGTAGAGCCGGTCTCCAGAGAAAGGGGGCTAGGCCACCTAAGTTGAGGGCAGTTGCTGGCGCTGGGGAGTCTGCCTGGGACCCCAGCTCAGCACTGGGGCAGTGCCTCTGGCAATCCCCGGAGGCTCGCTGGGCCTCCAGTTCCCCGTCCTGCAAAAGGAGGGGTGGAAATCGCTCCAGGAATTTGCACAAGCTACCCTATAGGAGGAAATGGGGTGTGCTGTAAGGGAGAGGGTGGTGAGGACAGAAAGGAGGAAGGGCTGGCTGACCCGGCAGGTGACTCCTCCTACCATGGTCTGAAGGGCTCTACTGACCTGTTTTATCTTTGGGGGCTTCCCATGAATTTCTATTTAGGGAAGATTTTTGCTGCTGGAAAAGTAAAAACCACATGCAAACATATAGGGTTCCAGGGTGGGCCGTGCCTCCTGGATTGAGGGCAGGGGTCAGGATGCTTGGTTTCAGCTCCAGAGTCTGCAAGCAGGTGGCCATCAGGATCCCATTTGTCTGGGGAAGGTCCTTCACACATGGGGCCGGGGGCCGAGCCTCAGAGCTTTGATGAGCTTCTCTGCCCTATTGCTCTTACTGACAGCTCCACAGCTCTGGTCTCCCACCCAGACATGCCGCTGACACACGGGCTTCTGAGCCAGTGGGCAGGGGAAAGGCAGGCCCTCAGAGAGGGAGCAGATGCTGCTGGAATGGGGTGGGAGGTCCTCCCCAGAGCCTCTTCTCCACACAGGAAGACCTGTCTGAATAGGGTCTTATTACCCACAAAGGGCCTCGGGACAAGGGCTTCCTGGTGTTGAAGGACCTCCCATGATGGCGGCAGGTGCCCTCAGCTCCACTGTGGCCTTCCGGCTTGCTCAGGACACCCACCTTCCTCCTGCTCTGCGACATCACCCATTTTCCCACTGGGGTTGAGTGGCTTTGAAATGACGGGCAGGTTCCCTCCACTTCTCTCTCCCTGGAGTCTTTTGAACAAAAAACTCACAAGCTCTCGTTGTCTTAGGCTCTTTACTGCTGATGAAAGAGGAGGAAGAACGGGGTCACAGAAGTAATAAAAATGAGGGAGCTGTGCTGTTGGGAAAATCATACCAAGTTCCAAGAAGAATGTTCCCAGTCTGAGCTGAGCTGTCAATGGGATTTATCCCCTGGTCTTCTGGCAGGACACCCTCTTGCCGCCTTTCTCACATGGTCCAGAGAGTGTTGCCTTGGTCTTCTCTGGGTCTTCCCACTGGTGGTCACCGGATGGCTCCTGTTTATATATGAAGACTATGTTTAGGTGTCCCCCTCTCTGAAAAACTGCCTCTGTCATCTGATTCAGATACTTTTTCTGTGTGTTCCCAAAGCAACTTGCATGAATGCTCACAGGTCCCTGTTGTAATTGTCACCATGTGGGTCGGGCAGTGTGCTTCAAGTAAGAGAAAGACACATTGATCCCCTTCTCCCTCACAGATATTTCATACCCCTACCACCCCTTTGCTCTGCTCTGCTCAAGGCAGACATCACTAAGCAATCGCAGCTCCCTTGTTCTGATGATCCCAGACCCACCTCCATGTTCATTTTCAGCCCAGCCCACCAGGAACCAAACTGTCATAGCCTCCAGCAGAGGAATCCGACGTGCTGTCTAGTCTCAGGCATTCCTAGCAGATGGGCTTCCTTGCTCGCCTGTCACCTGATACCTACCAATTGTTGGACTGACAGCCAGAGAATTAAAAAAAAGTGAGGCTATCTTCCAGAAATGTGCCTGCTTTCATCAGGGGGAGAAGTGAAAGTTGAGAACAACAGGATTAAAAGTGAAATCCCCAGGTTGAATGTATCTTTCATCTGGATGAAGCCAAGTGTGGACACCTAGCATTAAATCCTGATTGGCACAGGTTCCTGGTATCCTTCCAGAATGAAGCACCAGGAAAGGATGGGTTAGCACCTAATGGCAAGGCAGCCAAGTGTCATCTGATAGTCTCGGTGTATCAGTGGAGAGGAGGGATGCCGCTCCTCCAGTCAGGACGACAGAGGCAAACGCTACAAAGCCATATGCCAGGGCTACCAACCCCTGGGAGCATTTTGATAAAAATAAATGACAGATAACCTTCTTGGAGATGGTAGGGGTTTACCAGAGTCTGGTGATAGAGGGCAAAGTGATATCTACATAAGAAACCCAAGAAGAGGGATGGTGTGTGAGGTAGGAGGAGGTCAAGGATTGTGGGTTTGCCAGGCTCCAAGAGTTATACAATGTGAATGCCAAAGGCCAAGAAATCAAAGTCTGTGATATGGTTGGAAGTGGTTCAGTTTGAGGTCACATGTTTCTCAGCTCCTGTGCTACAGGATTAGTGTGAGATCCAGAAGATGGTGGAATTTAATTCGAGCCCACAGAACCTATGGGCTCAGCCCTCACACCTTCCACTCTTCCATCGTGTTGTTTCTCCAAGGCAAGGGGCCAATAAGAGAGGGCATTGCCAGGATAAATCATCCCACAGATGCTTTTCCCCTTGGCACCACGTCCTGTGTTTGCCCAGCAGCCCACATCCTGCTCTGCCCCGCATCTTCTGACTTCCCACAAGTTAATTCAATTTCTCCACGATTAAAATTGAGCCTCTATTCAGAGAGCACCTGAGAGTCTTTGAGTTGCTCCTAAAAGGAAATGGGGAACGGTATCACTGTCTGTGTGTCTGGCACTGGAGAACTGCCAGATCATTCATACAGCAATCAATCTAACACACCTAACTTGTTCCCACTGATTAGCCATCAACTGTTAGCTCAAGTCCTCACTTCCTTTACGTTGATTTATGGCAGCAATAGAAGTATACCACCCTGGGGACACGCCTCCTTTCAGCAGGGAACCTATAAATGTCAAGGTATTTTTATTCTAATTGAGAAGAGCCCAGCAAAATGGGGATCTCCACAGTCATCCTTGAAATATGTCTTTTGCTGGATCCAGTTCTATCTGCAGGTATATCTATCTAACTCTTCTATTCGTTAATTCCACTCTTGCGAATCCAAGTCATGGCAGATTCTATCTACTTATTCCCTGGTGCTAGACTTTCCATCGTGAGGGGAGTTTTGTACCAAAGAGGAGGCAATGCTTTGCTCATAATTGTCATTGCAAGTATTGAGAAGGAATGGCTTTGCTTTGTTTGTTTGTTTGTTT